>JAKSZP010012237.1:0-82304 GCA_022478985.1 Massospora cicadina
ATGCCCTGAGTCAAAGCATTTGTAAACATCATTACAAACTTTTCACGTGGCCAAGGGTCACTGAAAAGTAAGGCGTCATGGGTAAGATGTGGTTGACATTGGACCCTATAAATAAATTTGCATTTACACTAATAAAATATCCCTTCACTACTGTATTTGTTTATAATTTAATTTATAAACTTTTTTGTTTAGTACATTCATTTTTTATATTAGTCAATTTTCACTTGGGATCAGTAAGATCAGGGCGGCGTGCCATCGTCCAAGTGAAATGACAATGTATACTATTGAAGTGCCAACAATAAGCTTTAAATTAAATTCTAAATCACCATCCTATATGTTGTCCTCATACAACAAATGCCCGAAACTCTGCCCCACGGACAAAGAAAAACCAGCCATCCATCTACAGTCTAAATATTCAACAGGCTCTCTAAATATACCTACGGGTATGCTGAGTCATAATCCCTCCATAAGCCTCACAGATGAGTAGTTATAGGAACTGATCACACTTAATCCTTTTTAGTTAGATCTTGTCATTGCTACTAAATATAGTTTTTGTTGTAACTGTGCTTATGATGACCCCTGGTTTCCTGAATGTTAGCTGATCAAACATTGAGAGATTAGTGGTTGGATTTGTTTGATCAATTGGGACATTCACATAAAGAAAAACACTATACTCTTTAGGTAGGATTAATATGGTTAAAGACAAGGTCTGGATATCTCCCGATTCACAATGAGATGGTTAGATAACATCATGACACTAGCAGACAGTTATCCAGGAAACAATATAAGCTTTGATATGGTGAAACAATCTTTTAATTTTTTAGGTTTTTAAAAAGATGTTTCTACCTGGTGTTGGGATTTTTTTATGCCCAGAGTGCCAGCTGTGACAAATTTTATTGCTATCTTCCTTGTCTACTTTAGTTTGCCTTCTAATAAGAATTCTTAGTTGATGTTAGTATTATCAATTTTTTAAAAAACTATTGTTTAGAGATGTTCTCAATGAGACATTAGTTTAGTCTTATTTTTAGATTTTATTCCAAACTTGATGATTAATGACTTTTAAAGCATGACAATTGAAATGTTATAAAAGAGTTTGGTTGTTAATTTATTAATCAGCATAAAATTCTCTATGTGGATTGATCAGAATTTGTCACGATCAATAAGGGTGTCTTTGGTCTTTCTGAGCGTTGACTACACTTTTTTGGCAGTAACTTGTAGGTTAGCCTGGGTGATGCAGTCTAATGCAAAAGTGTAATTTGCCCCATTACCTAAGCACAACAGCTATCTTGTAAAGTATAATCTGCTGTGGATGGATAAAAGCGTTTAAGCATGGTGTTTAGAAACCAGACCATGAATGACTATAATATAATCTTTATGGATACCAAATAGATGTACAGATAGTCAAAGGAAATATTCATTGTTAATGTGACTCTTTAAGGGTTAAGTTCGTCAGAAAAGGATTTCGTTTCCATGAGGTGCCAACTGAAGAGTTTAGCTTTAAACTTACCTTTTTATTTATTTTAGGAAGGTTGAACAAGGAACATACACTTCCAATGTAATGATAATATAGTAATAATATGATCAGAATAAAAGGACACACCAGAGGGTTCACATCTCCTCCTGTTGTCAGCCAGGACTGCCAGGTTTTGGACGATGGGGGGATTTATGCCGACTTATACTTGGATGCAGCATGAGTGAGGAATGAGTGAATATTTAGGAACCATATGGGGAATCATGAATTGATTATCCTTCTGTTTCTTGAAGTCATGTTTCCAAACAACCATGCTTGGTAATGTTCCAATAAATGGTAGTGAAAATGATTAATGGCTTCTTGAAGAGTTGGCGTTGTTCCTGTGAATGAATCCAATAATATGGTATAGATTGTCCATAGAGCTATTGCTACTATTAATCCCGTAAAGATGGATGAATTGATGAGTCCATGTTAAAAGCAAAAATGTTCCTAGAAAAACTGAAAGATTATCCATAGTCTTGATGGATAAGTGCATGACTTCATTCCAGATAGCTACTGACGTTGGACCTTGTTTTAGGAGGTATATTGAGCTTCTGTATTGGCCACATATTGTGCATGAAGAGTGGTCTGTGTTTGACCGTTTTTCTGTGCGATACACTCTCCACCTACATCTCCATATATGTGTCCATATCCTGGGTTGTAGTAATGGGTGATGTGTATATCTCCAGACCCTTTTTTGGGTCTCCAGGATGTACTGTATATCCAATTTATCCAAGTAATCAATCTTAGCTATGGTGCTAGGGTTTCGTCTTATTATGTTGTCTCAGACTTACCTTTTTTAGACCCCTTAAAAATAAGTGAAAAATGAGAAAATTTACTAGATAGCTAAATAATAGATAAATTCACTTCTTTGTAAAAGTTGAAGAGTTTATTCCTTATCTGTTTTTCCCAAATCACCATAAATCACCTGCCTGTAAGAAGATACTTGAGTGGGGTTGAAAACGCTTATAGAGAAGAGTTTAAACAAATATTAATTGTATTCATACAACTATCTTCTTTCTTTATTCTTACAAACACAGTCAATTAAACCTGTGCAGTATATTTGAAAAAAAGTTTACAATTGGTGCCTACTAATGTGGGTAGTCGAGTTTTTCAGATAGGTTAGCAATTTAGATTATCAATACCATGTCATCTTATAAAAAAACTCTGGAAGCTGTAAAGAGGACAGGAGATGTTGAACTAGAACACATTGAATTTTTGCCACAAAACAACCTAATAGCCTTAGAATAACAACTTTTGGTAACAGATGATGGGCTAGAGCAAGTTTATAAGCCCAACAATAGTCTGTATGGACGATTAACCTAATCAAAGAGAAAAAAGACTAAAATTAGGGAATCTATGTTACAGAAATCTTCTTGTGAAGCAGATAAAGAATAATTCCATAATTTACAGAGCAATGCAACTCAGATACTCATATGACTACAGGAGGTAGGGAGTCATAAATGCAATTGTTCCCAGGTGAATGTTGATGTAGCTAACAATAATCTATAAAAGAAAGCCAAGTTAGAGCCTTAAAGCCCCCAATAAGAAAGCTTGGGGCTTTCGTAACACTTTCCACAATGGCTCCAAATAATATCCCAGCTATTACAAGGTTACTGGCCTTATACCTTTCCTTGCAATCAACTCAATGGCAAACTAAAGAGTATTTCCATACTTGGTAATAGCATAGTTCTTACCTGGACTTGGCCCATCATTTTTCTGAATCTTTGAGATGAGTTTATTTGAGTATGATGATTATAAATGAAGGTGGTTACCCTATCAAATGTTTGGAACTAATTGCCAAAATCTGGCTTTCTACCTAAGTGGGGATAATTGATCTTACTCTGATGCCATGAACGCAATCATGGGTGAGTTTGGCATCCTGGAACTTATGGCTAGCTGCAAACAGAAGTTCATGAGTTTAAAGTTTAGAAAAGAAGAAACCTTGACAGCTTTCACTAATTGTTTTTACATTGAAGTGAAAATCTTGGAAGGTGCAAGATTATTTTCTGACTTCAACTCTTGCATTGCAATGCAGTGACACTTAATCCTTACAAATACCTGCACTGAGCCATGGTCTCAGCTTTATCTAGTAAATTTTCCACTTTATAAATAGCGGAATATCTGAAGATTTTAGGCTTGGCGTTTGAGGCACCTAGTCAAAAATATAAATTCATTACTACAAAGAATAACCAGAACATGGTTGATAATGACCAGAATAATTTCCAGAAATGGGTATCAATAGGAAAGCCCACAAGGGCAAAAAAGGTGGTAAATCTCAGAAAAAATGTCATAAATGTTGTTTGGCTGTAATTCTCCGCTCAATGTTGAGTAAAGAAGCCTAAGGAGCAGGTGAATCCTGTCCAGGCCATGAGAAGGAAACTGGCAATTGATTGGAAAGTTTCAGTAGTCTAGATAAGGAACAATCTAGAACTTCAGAATGACCCATTGTACTTGATAATATCAAAGATACTATAGATATTTCAAATTTGTTCATATGTGTTTTATCCCTGATCCACTATATCAGATTTTAAATCTCAATGACAATGCTATTAATAGAGCAAAGGCGAGGAATATAATTCTAAGATAGTCAAAAAGGTTGCTCAGCCTAAATTTAATTAGCAGACAGAAAAGACCAGAAAACCCAAAAATAAGTGTAAATTGCTTAAGATAAAGCTAGACAATTTCTACGTCTCCGTACCCATCAATAACTATTATGGAATCCAAGATAATCATTCTGATCAATCAATTTAGCAAATTAGGCTCAACATCTGATGCAGTAATTCACTCAGTAAATACCTCAATACAATACTCTGAATGTACCTATCAGGCTTTTCCCTAGTCTAGGTGAAGCTCAACTTTGGGTTATGGTTTATATATTACTTTATTTAATTTCAACTTATCTAGTGCCATTTATATTGGTTATTTTTATCGTTATATACTTTATTGGGCTTAAGTCCCAAAATTATCGTTAATATAGAGTTTAAAGTACTGAAAAATTTCCCTAAATAAAGCCAAATTTCAACGTAATGAATTATGGATCAATTAGCTCCACTATTGCTCCACTGGCTGATGAGATTGGGAAGAATGCCCTAACAAACTTATTATCATCCTGATATTAAGTACAAGGTTGTATTCACTTTTTCAGCTCTCCTATTCGCCTTATTCATATTCTTATGGAACTTATTATTTTTTTATTTCTGTTGGCTCATATGGCAGATAGCAGAAACTCCTTGACTGAGTCACTGCTGATCTCAGTCCAGCCTTTAATAATAATCCTGATCTAACTCTAACTCTGAACCTGAATTGTGCCATCACCTCCTACATTCCTAAATATACTTCCACTCTTACACGTGGTAATTTCCTATCACTAATAATAGTCCTAATTATCTCCTATTTTTTTTTAAATTGAACTAATATTATTTAAATAATAAACTTATCCTCTTATGTCTTGATTTATGTTAAGTATTAATGTTCCCTTGGGCTTCTAAACCAGCGTTAAGCGGTTAGGTCCATTGTATCAAATTAGGTCCTGAAGAAAGCGTCCACCTACTCCCTGTCAGATTTCCCATTGGCAGAAATTCTGAGAACACCTATATAAATATACTAGTTAATTAGTGGAAAGTAAGAGTCAATTTGAAAGTGGTGTGACTTCAGTATCAATCACCCAAGTTGGTAAAATGATGAAGATATCACCAGATTTGGAGCACCATAAAGAATATGAGACATCTGGCCCAGTTACCACAGCTTCTTGAGCTGAATATAGTCCACTCCCTCTTTCAAGCTGGACTCTGGTGGTTTCAGAGCCACCTATAGTTTTGAAAATCAATATTATGATATTTTCACTAGGACTGAATTTCTAAGAAAGTATTTTGTCAGATACAAGTTCTTTTCCACTCAACAACACATTCAAGCAATTTTAAAAATTAAAAAACTAAACAACTCCAGAAAACTGACACACAGCCTAACCCCATTTTCCTCAGCCCTATCACCCGCTGCTTTAAAATGGGGCAGCGGTGAAACCCCTAGCATCCTCCACCCAGCGGGGAAATGCTTTCAAATTAGATTGACCAGCCCTCCAATTCCTTAAATCAATACGTTCCCCACAAGGATCTCGCCCTCCACCTTGCACGTTCCAAAGAGGTGCCCTGTAGCACCATTGTGCTCCCCCAAAGCAAGATGCGATTTGGCCACTGGGTTGAATATGGAAACTTGTATCTCTATAATGACAAACAAATAATAAAATTTGCCCAGGCGCTTATGCAGCCTACAGGCTTTACTGACTTCCGCCCCTACAAGAAGTACTTTGATCTCGGCTTCACTTTTGAAGCTGATGCTGCAATCACAGCCAACATTCCCCTGGTGTTCCAGGGAACCCCCATTCCAACCCCTTGCACCCGGTTGCCTGATGAAACCACTCTTATGGTTCAATTTTCAGGCCTCACTACCACCTCCCACCTGAAACTTTATACAACGAACTAGTAGCTGGGTTGTCATTATATGGCGCTGACCCCATTTTACAATTTTTGGTTCCCAGTGGAGCCAACCGACTTGCAGGCTCTCACACCTTTGCAACTATATGCCCAACATCAACTGAAATCACCAATTTGATTCACCTTTGCACCGCTGTTCCCTCTGCCCCCAACCACCCTTTCTGGGCAAGAGTAGATAAAGGGCTCATTATCTGCACCACTTGTTAGGACCTTGACCACTCAGAGAAGCACTGCTCACCATAGCCAGAGCTGGATCACACTTTCAACTCCCCCATGATGCTCCCACTGTTGACATAAACACTTTTTTGAATGGGTCACAATCCTCCCTCCCCATCCACCCAAAATGGTAGATACAACTGCCATGAATTAACCAATAAGGAGCTGACATGTAAAACCACCACTCCTACTCCAACTAATTGGAGCCAGCATGGACCCCAGTAAATTCAAAATACCCCACCCAACCACCCAATCCAGCCCACCCATATGCCAATTGACTTATTGTTTTCAACCAAAATACCTGGAATTATTTAGAGGAGTTTCATTATTTGAGAAATCCCATCTCTGGCTCAGTTGAGGTCCCAGGCCATGAAATGTACCTAAATGCAGGTTTTGCAGCCCAATTTCCAACTCAGCACTATACTCTATGCTCTGATGTCGATGAATTCTGAAAGTGATCACCAACTAACCAAAGAAGCTGTTGCCTCCCCTGATTCTTGCCCCCTCCAAAAGGCCATAGAGAAATCTGTTGCTACCTTTGCCAAGGGGATTCCCGCCCCTGTCCTTCCCCACATGCAACAAGTTTATAAAAAAGAATTCTTATGATTCCACCAAGTTGCCCATAAGGCAGTAAAAAAAGTTGCGATGGTTGCAAAATTTGGCCCCAAGGCCTTCATTACTAGCAACAACATCGACACCTTTACCACGCTACCCAAAGTTCACCTTAATGCTGAGAAAGCCCTATCCAAATACATCAAAACCCTCCTCATAACTAAATTTGAGCTACCCGAGCCACTATTCTATCTTTGACCCCCATTTTGTGGATGCAACCACGCCCGTGCTCACAGCACTCTGCTGTACTCTGTCCAACACAGAGGAGTAAGATGAGCCTTACAATCCCAACTCACCCCCCACCATGGACGCATAGCAGTTTACCGCATCTGACATGGTTGGTTCATTTAAGTTTTTTATTTTTACTTTTCAATTTGGTTTGATTGATACCCTCATCTTTTTCTGTTTGTTAAATCCTAGCTTAGTATATATTTTGCTCCTCAAAACTAGTTGTTGTCTGTCCCCTAAACAGCTTGCTTCAGTTAAATAAAATGCTGTCAAATACAACTCTAAAGAATTACCTTAACTTTTCTGGGACAAACATTACCTTCAGTGTATCATCAGAAAGGGTAAGCTCAACCAACAAACAAGAACTACTTTGCTTCAATTTACAATGATGATTGTTGGGATTTGAGATAAACAAATTGATGTTCTTGTTTCTTAATTGAGCCACAGTGAATCGACTTTTAAGCCTATTTGAGTGGAGACTTAGCTTAATGGTACCAATCCCAAACTCAATCAGGAATTTACATGCATTTTAGGATCAATGGAGATAACTTCAGGATTCTCATCCCCACTTCCTGAATCACAAGAGATGGGGTTTCCACCGCTCTGGTCATGGGGGCGACGAAGTACAATGAGGGTGCCACCCAGAGTAAATCTGGAAGTCCATGAAAAATACTGAGTGGATGAAGCCACGAAGATCTTTGAGGCACCAATCCCTATGGTCTCTATAGATATTGATACATTTTTATCTAATAAAGTAGTCGGTATCCAGTCCTTTATTGTGTTTTTGGCCTCTTTTGGCTTAAAGTGGCTAAGAGTTTGGCACTGAACTTAAATTTTATTAAGTTCTGATGTTTGAATCCTGGTACAATTACTTTTTGTGAATTTTCAGCTTTGAGCCCAACTTTGAACCTTAGCAAATGTCTAAAGAACTTTGATGCTGACAAAAAGTGGTGCTTACTACAGGAGGCTCCATGATGTCCTAAGTGAAAACGTCTATCACAAACAATGGAGAATACTAGCAGTCCTGAAGATCAATATGCTGACTAGTCAAGAAGCATTGCTTGATGGATTATATCTAATGGTATGGAGTACCACCTACACAGCCTGAGAACTTGGAGTTCCAGGCCACATTCCAGTGTCCCTGCCCTCTGTTGATGAAATTCTTTACCAAGTTCAGTATGAGAACCTTAATAATTTTTTAACAATTAATAAATGGCTATTAAACCATGGGTGCCTGCTCCAGCCGCTCCTGCATCTCTTCCATGCCCTCTACCATGTGGGACCCCTATGCCTTGGCCCATCTGCTAGCAGGAGAACTTGCCCTGGATCCCGAACACTACCTTCACAGCATTTTCACACAGCTATTCATCACCTACTTCAGCTAGTTGGGTTGCACCATCATGTAGTCTCCTGACAACTGGGCTTTTCCAGGTCTTACACTCCCACATTTTCAATTTCTACAATGCAGCCTCCTCCTTTGTCCATGACAACTATGAGGCCATTATTGATAACTTAAAATCGATCAATAAGGCCTGAGACCAGATTGTAGTATTGGATAGTGGGATCTCTGGCTATCTTGAGGACCAGTTGCGTCAGAACGTCCAGCTCCTTGAGGCAATTTGGAATTAGTGCCTCCTTTAAGTTAAGGATCTGGTATGGACCCTGCAAAAAATTTATTGGGAGCTGGCCTATTATGACTACCCCTCCAAGAGTGAAGGCCCTGAAGGGTGTGAGGGACCCAAAGGACCAGAGGGTCCCCGTGGACCTCAAGAGCCCTCAGATCCCACAACACCCACTCCCGTTGGCACTGATTGCCTAAGGCGAAAGGATGTGATAACAGCCTTAGCTGCCTTATTTGATCATATTCGTGATGTAGCTCAGGGGTGCAAACTCTGAGTGGATGGAGTCCCACTCGACCCTAGGGTCTCCATTGAAAAACTTTCAGGTGAAATGGACAACTTCAGCGCCTTAACCAAGCTTACCAATAATCACATCTTTAAGATTAAACAAACTTGGTGAGGGTTTGAAACTCATTTGACCACCTTGGAGAGCCAGCTTCACCTTCAGGGTGCCAACATTCAATCCCTAAAAGAACAGGTTGCAAATAAGGCTTCTGATTCATTCTTCAACTGAAACTGGGATGATATCTAAGAAAACCTTAGGGCATAATCAACAGCAAGACCCGCAGGCCCCTGTTACTATGTGGAGGCTTAGATCTCTGAGCCAACGCACTACCCTGGTGTTAACACCTCTCCACTCCTCTTGTAGCTAACTTTAAACCTAGATATAAGGAAAGGTTCACTCCCAGCCAGGAAATCATTGCCTCCTTTCTTTAGCATATGAGAGTGCCATAGAGGAGGCCACCGACTGAAAGAAGGTGAAGCATATCCACTCCTGCCTCAACAGCACTTCCTGGGATTTCATGACCCTCCATTTGAAGGAGAACAACACTTAGAACAGGTCCTTACAGACTTAATCCAAGTTTTCTTCAGCAATTAAACCCTGGCCAACCAAAACAAGCTTTTAAGGGTATCTGCCTGAATAAAGGATAAAGCCCCATGGAGTTTGCAAGCCATCTTTATGCCCAAGCACAGCCCTTAGTCAATACCAATCATATTACCTTGGATGATGCTATTACCGCTGTCATCTCCGCATTGGGATCCTACCCTGAGGTTCAAATAAATATGATTAGGTAGAAGTATGGGATTAGATGTATCCAGAAATCAAAGAAACACTTAATGAGATCCCTGCATCGACCCTAAACTCTAAGGCTACCTCTACAGGTCCCTCTAATTGTCCTTGAGTCATTTGGTCAAAAACCAGGAGAATCTCAACCTCGATGCACCTACTGTAATGGTTTCAGACACAGTGCCAAGACCTGCTGGAAATGACTTGGCAAGGAGGTGGGAAAAGGTCTTTCATCATGAAGGACGAGGCGCTCCATTCTGAAATCCCAACTACACCTCAAGAATCCTCCATAACCTCAAATGAACCTGGAGCTATTGTACCTGAAGAAAAAGTTTAGATATCCGTTGATAATAAAGATATACTACTGCTTACTCTTTTTTCAGATGGCTCTCCCATGTTTCTCAAGCTACCTCCCCAATTCAGAATTCATGTTACCGCATCATAGTTTAAGTATATAAGATAAAAAGTCCCTCTCCATAGTCAACTTGGCTCCCCTGTGAAAGTTATATTGCTTAAGTTTCTGAAGCGCATCAAGTTTGCTCCGGACTTACCCCACTATATGGAATATGGCACATTTGGCCCACAATCTCCCTGAGCTATAGGGGCCTATCCCTCTCTACTGGTGTGGCTCTAAAAGCTTGCTGTAAAAACCCCCACTATTGTACAAGATAACCCTAGCTATGACCTGCTTTTCAGGACTCAGCTCCTTTGAGACTACTCAGCTATAGTCCACTACGATGATGGCTTTCTATCCCTACTAGGGCATCAGTTCACCCTGATCTTTGAAACTTCTAATGACTCTAAGGTGGAAGTCAAAGCCTGAGCCTGTTTACTGGAGAGTGAAGGCTGAAACTGATCAGCTTGAATATTAATTAAGGTTCTCTCAAGTCCAATTGCCCCCTGCTGTTGATGGGCAAGAAGGAATGCCAATCTATTTACCTATGGCGACTACAATAGCTTCGTTTTCCTAAGTCATTGCTGACACCCAGGTCCATGTTAAGATCCCCACTGGATACCTACTGAAATCCGAGGCCTAGACAAGCCTTCTACCAAGGAGGTGCTAAATTGTCAAGAAATTTTAGATTCAGCTTATGCCAGATCCATATCAGTGTTGTTGTCTAACCTTACTGACAAACCTAAAATAGTAGGTCTAACCATTCTCGCCACCTATGTCCGCCTCCTACAAGTGGAGACTGTCAACAATAGACGAAGTTTTAAGAGTCTAAGGAACTTTGGCTTGGAGATGCCCCTCGTTGATCCTGATCAACAATAGTATTGTAAAGTACCTCTTGGATGACCAACAACGCAAGATTCAAGAGTTGTTGGAGGAAAATTCAGAATAGTTTTCAGCTTCATCATAAGACTTTGGAAGGATGAACGGATTCCTACAATATGTGGAGACTGAGGACGCTCCCTCTTCCAGTCCTGACCCTACCAAAAAAGCAAGGTTGAAGAGGCCCAGGTGGCGGTGGAGCTCAAACAACTACTTGACGCCGGACTCCTAATACCATCATGCAGCCTTGGGCCTCTCCTTCTGCTGGTTCAGAAGAAGAATGGCAGCCACCATGTGGTGATTGACTACCAGTGACACAACTCCATCACCAAGAAATATAGTTACTCTCTGCCTCAAAGTAAAGATTCCCTCCATCTGCTCTCCAGATCACAGTACTTTTCCGCCATGGACCTTGCCAGCAAATATTGGAAAGTTAAACTCGTCCTCAAAGATTGAGACAAGTGTGCTCTCATAGCTAACGAGGGACTATTTAAGCCCACGAGGATGCCCCAGGGCCTCTATAACGCCCCAGCCACTTTCCAACACGCCATTAATGGGATCCTTAGGGACCTAAAGCTTTCATGCATCCTTGTCTACCTAGATGACATTACTGTTTTTTCACGAACCTTTAATGGACACATTGAGCATTTCAGGGAAGTCTTAAATTGGCTCCAAAAGGCTTCTATAGAGCTTAAACCTTCGAAGTGCTCTTACTTCCAGTCAGAACTAGAGTTTCTAGGACACAAAGTTTCAAAGGATGGCATCCAGCCTATAACAGACAAAATTGATGCCATAGAAAGTATTTCGTGCTCCCAAAGCTTAAGGGAATCCAGGTGTTCCTAGGCATGTTGGGCTCTTATCAACAGTTTATCCCCCCGTTTTCTAACCTAGCCATGCCACTATTCTACCTCCTACAGAAGACTGTGCCGTTTGAATGGCGGCCTGAACAATGATAGGCTTTTGATGCCTTGGAAACTGCTCTATGTACTAAACCCATTATAGTACATCCATGGTTTGACCAACCCTTCTTTTTGTTTACTGATGCAAGCAATGTCGCCGTTGGGCTATCCTTGCTCAGCATGATGTAAATCAGGTCGACCATCCTGTGGCCTATTTTAGTGAGACACTGAGTAAAGATGAATGGAACAACAATGTTACCGAGAGGGAGTGCCTAGCTGTATTACAAGCCATCAAAGATTTTTGGCTTTATCTCTATAGTACTCACTTTACCATTGTCACCGGCCACTCCTCACTGCAGTGGCTCTAGTAAATGAGGTTTCCAGCTGGACATTTAGCCAGAAGGTCTTACAACTGCCTAGCTAAATTTCACCATTGTCCTTCATGCAGGTGCAATTCAACAAAGCGATGACGGCCTCTCCATGGTGCCAGTGCTAAAAGTTTTGATTTCCATGGAGGACCAGATGTACATTATGATAGGTTGAACTTAGCGATGGGAGTTGGAAACTACCAAGGTCCAAGATGAGCTCTGAAAATGACCTAAGACATTTATATTAAGGATGGGTTGCTCTACAAGAGGGTCAATAAGAAATGGATCCCTTATGTCCACCCTTCTTTCCAAACTGTTGTTATTATAGAGGGCTATTCTAAGGTGGGACATGGGGCGTTTAAGAAGACTCATGAATGGCTGAAGTCACAATGTTACTGGGACCAAATAGAAGACAATAAAAGAGGACTTGAAGGCATGTATGACTTGCTGATCCCATTAACGAGACAACCCTCAATTTTAACACTTATTTGTCACCCTAACGAGGCCCTTCAATGTTGTTAGCATTGATTTAATGGGCCCTCTTCACATTGGGTTGCATGGCCATAAGTATATTCTCCTAGCTGTGGACCATCTAACCAAGTGGGTTAAAACAATTTCAGTGCCGGCTGCCACCGCCAAAGCCACAGCCCTCTTTCTTGTTTGATCCGTTTTGACCCAGCATGGTTTCCCCAAACCTTACTTTTGGACAACGGGTTGAACTTCCCATCACAGGTTGTACAAGAACTTACCTCTCTGTTTGGCACTAATCAGAGTTTTGATGCCCCTTACCACCCAACAACTAATGAGGCAGTAGATACGCTAACAGAACCCTTATCTCCATTTTACGTAAGATGGCCGCCTCAGATCCTGGTCACTGGAACCACTACCTACCCAGAGCATTGCTTGCCTATAGGATAAGCTACCACCAATTCATCAAGATGTCCCCCTTTGAAGTGCTGTATGGGCTTACTCCCCAGCTACCAAGTAGCGTTCAGACATTTCTTGAGACCATCACGCATGAGAACTTCAAGTTAACTATGAGATCCTTAGCAATGAAATTTTCCAGCTTCAAGCCCTATCCACACAAGGCATTGTCGCTACTACATGAAGAGAGAATCTCAATTTGGTTTCAGCTGACCCTCCTTACTAACTTTCTAATTAAATGACTTGTTCTCTTCTATCACCAATGACCTGGGGGTCAACAGAATAAGCTTGACATTCTTTGGTCTGGACCTTACAGGGTTATTCATAAGGTGAAGTCAGAATACTCTATTGCTGATGTTACCCAGGGAATGTGATTAATAGGGTACATAGCTGGTTCCTTCAACCCAATACCCCCCTCTGATAGGATCCTGAGGGGGCGTTGTTGGGTTTGAGATGAAAAACAAAATTGAATTCCCTACTTCTGAATTGAACCGCAGTGAATTGACTCAAGCCTATTCAAACGGAGTCTTATTTTAATAGCACCAATCCCAAACTCAGTCAGAAATTCACACACATTTGAGGATTAATGGAGAAAACTTCAGAAGTCTCATCCCCACTTCCTGAATCACAAAAGGTGAGGTTTCCACCACTCAGGTCATGAGGCGACAAAGTACAATGAGGGTGCCACCCAGATGGTTAATCTGGAAGGCCATGAAAGATACTGAGTGGATGGGGCCACGAAGATCCTAAGGCACCGTGTCCCTATGCACCCTATAAATATCAACACGTTTTAATCTAAAAGGTTGGTAACCAGTACTTACTTGCGTTTTTGACCTCCTCTAGCATATTCAGCTCAGCGTTTGGCTATGAACTTAAATTTTATTAAGTTATAAAATCTAATCCTGGTGCAATCACTTTTCATGAATTTTCAGCTTTACGCGCTCACCTTTGAACCTCAGCAACAATCCAGAGAACTGTAAAGCCGACAATAATATAATTTTAATAAAATACAAGTTATCTAGGAAATAATTTCAGTAGAAATTAACTAAGATCAATGAAAACCAAAAAACCATAGAGTGCAAAAATTCCAACCTTTATTCCACTTGGAATGCAATTGGTAGTTAAATTGGGGTTAACTTTATAATTTCCTGAACAAATAATGTAGAAACTGAAGCCAAATGGAAGGAATCAATAATGAAAGCGTAGGTAGCTCTGAATTATGACTTCAGGACATGGAGAACTTTGAGTTGTAAAGCTAATTTGAATGAGAATCCAATTAAGATGGGGAAGAACTTGGTCAATGCGATATCTTATTTAATTTCAATAATTTAACATTGAGTATTTCATTATTTTGGGACGTTAGAAGAATTAGGATTAATTGAAGCCTTTTCCAAAATTAAACATGTATTAGTGGATTATAAGCAACTTTATGAGTTATCAGATCATCCGCAGGAGGAAGCACTCCAATTGTGCAGAAGTTATTTGTGATATTCTCTCAAGATGTTTGCAACCTAGGACGTTTAAAAAATGGCATTTATAAGGTCAATACTGGGGAATTCAAACTAATATGAATGAGGCCAGTCCAGTGCTCTAAATCAACTGAAGCAGTGGTTACCAATGAAATCAATAAAATAATCAAACATGAGTTCTTTGTGCCTTTCCAAATTCTTAAGCTTGACCGATCCTGATAGTAAAAGAAAGGACAGGTCCAAGAAAGTAGTGATTGACAATTGCTGACTAACAAACTCCTAATAATGACCTTTATTCTTTGCCAAGGATAGACAATGCATTAGATTGTTTAGCTGAAGCAAATAAATCTTTTGCTATGTATCTGATCTTAGAGTATTGGCAGATAGACTCTCCAAAAGAAGATTGAGAAGTGTGAAACAATAACTGCACAAGGTTTATAACAACCAATTAGAATGTTGTTAAGCTGTACAATGCGCTGGCTACATTTCAAAGATCAATGGATTACAACTTACTCACTAAAGCTGTTTCCCATCTGATATGACTTAATAGGCTAATAGTTTAGGTGTCATATTGGGAAATTTTTTGAAAGTATGATCATCCCTTTGCTTTATTACCGTGAACAAAAATGCGTTGATGTCCCTCCCTTTTTGGGTTAGTCCCACTATAACTAAAAATGGACTACAAATTAAGTGACTTAAAATCTTCATGTGGTCTATTATACCTGGATGACATCAATGTTTTCATTCAGATGTTCATAGATACTCTCTTGAACATTAATAAAAAAGTCCTACATATCTTAGTGGAAGTTAATCAAAAGATTAAGTTGAGAATTTGTCATTTCTATAAGAAAGATCTTATATAAACGAGGTTTGTGATAAAAACCAATATTTTACAACTGCAACAACAGAAGATATTTGAAATTTAATGGATGTCTAAACTTATGAGCTTTCAGAATATCCATTTTTTTAGGTATGGTTTTATCTTATCGCCAATTCATAAGAGGTTTTTCAAGGATTGCTGATACTGTTATTCCAATTTGTTGATGGATCCAAAAATAGGAATTTGTATGGAAAGAAGATGCACAAACTCATTTAGTGAGCAACAGAATTAACTTATGTTCAGCCCTTTTTCATAAAATTATCCAGATTACAAATGATCTTTTGTAATTAAGTTAAATACTTCACTGATGGAAATTGGCGTCATGTTAAGCCAAGTTGATTATGCTGGGGATGTTCATCCAGTGGCTTATGTAAGTCAACCATATTTCTGGAGAAAGAGACTACACTTACGGAGTGTGAATGCCTTTCAGTATGTATGTTTTAAACAATTCAGAGTTTAGATTTATGGATGCACTTCAAGATTGTTACTGACCATTATTCACTACGTCAATTTTATAATATAAAGAACATGAGGGGAGATTGGCCCAATGAGCTTCAAAGTTACAAGCCTATCATTTATAGAATTTTTCACAAGGGAAGGAGAAACCCATCAGAATTTTGATGATTTATCAAGATTACCTGCCATTTATGTGGTATAATAACAAGTGGACAAACTCATACATTCTTGACTGAGGAAACTTAAGGGATGAACACAAGAGACTCATTACACGTTAAAAAGGCTATAGAAAACATGGTAATGTAGAACAGATAACTCTACAAACTGATATTTATGAAAAGGAAATAAAAATCTATCATATTGTTGTGAAGTAATTCAAGCGCACATGAGGTTGATGGACATAGTGCCTGAGTAAAGCACTGATTTACCAGACTTCAAAAATTTGAATCATTGAACTACAACGTAATGGAATAATTATACTGTTGTGTGGAGTTCCATCTCCACAAGCCTCATAAGAATGTGACAGGATATCAAGTAATGCACTCTGGGTTCTCCTAGCACATACTGTTGATTGATGTGATGGGTCACTAGATTTTAGTGCTGGTGGAGTGAAGTATATAATTGTTGCAATATACTAACTGAACAAATTGGTCAAAACAAAAATTTGAGTCAGGTATATGCTACCAGTACTGCAAAATTCATCCTGAACCAATTAGTATATTATCATAGACGCCCACAAATCTTAGTCAGTGATATTGGGACAAATTTTACCTCCTGTGTGATACCCAGATAAAGCGGAACTAATGGAAGTCAGGGTTGGTATCTGTTCCATAATGACTGGAAACAAATGATGTTGTAGAAGAGGTAAATAGTACCCAGAAGCAAAATTAAAAAACTGGTCTCAGGGAAACATCCTCTTAGGAATTACACCTGAACTCAGTAACCTTTGTATATGACATCAGTTATCATACGGCAACAGGTAAAGCTAAGATTAAGCCTTTATATGGACTGAGATCTGCGCTGACACCAACTTTATATTTGGCATTAAAATTAACCTTAGGGATGATTCCAGAGCAATGATTATCCAACTGGATAATGTTATAACTAGATTGCAATCTCAAGGATTCAATACAGCGCTGAAGAAAAGGATTCAGGTGAAGAAACAAGACAATCACAACCAACCAGCTATCAAGGATTGCAATACTAGAGAGAGGATAGCCTATTGTGATACACACAAATTTGGACAACAAAACAAATTAGACGCCATAGGTCTTTATTTTGAAATTATTGCCATGTCAGCAAATGGACGCCTATATTATTAAAAGCATCATTAGTATTTGTAGTGTAAATAATGTTCATAGCAAATAATTAATGTATTGGATCTTGAGAAAAAAATGAATACAAATATATAACATAAAAAGATTCAACGTGATATAAGGAGGAAAAAACTAATATATGAAAATATATATGATTAAAAATGAAACATCCCATTCTAAAAAATAAAAGAAAGGTGTTAAATATAAATCATAAGCTTTTTGTTAATAATTCTTCTATGACCTCATGTCTTATTCTGCGTAAGCATCTATGATGTCACTGGGGAGGGGGTGTGTACACTGTAGTTTGATGAATACCAAGAACAAAGAAAATGCAAGGTTTTTCATGAATAAGTCCTCATTGTAACCAGGTCTGGTGTTGTGAGTAACTAAGAAAGAGAATTCATAATATCCACATTTGTCAATCATGAGATCCCTTTACAGGACAAATACAGGCATACAATTACATACAATCAGCAATTAAATCAGGTAATCATAGTATGGCACTGTATCTGTGATTATGTGCTCATGTGAGTGGTAGAGAATATGGAGTTTGAGAAAAAGTGATGGACTGTACTGATAATGGCCATGATTGGAAAAATTGATTTTAGGAAAGAGCTAGCTTTGCTGTATCAGAAGAATTCTATTGGAAAGAATAGTGGAAGAATGATTATGACTATAGATTAATTTATATAAAACTGATGACTAATGCCATAAAATGAAGTACATCTGTCTCTGAGACACCATCTTCTCTGGATAAGCTTGTCTAGACGGGGGCTTTGTTGGTTTTTGGTATACCCAAATTATCCAGTTGTGGCAGATTACTAATAATTGTATTTTTTCCTGTTTTATTTGGCTTGCTAATAAGCTTTATTAAAGGATGTTGGAGTTATCAACGTTTGTTAGCTATTGTTTTTAAATTTCTCTTATGATACATAAGTTTAATCTTATTTTTGGATTTATTCCAAAAATTGATGATTGAGGGTTTTCAAGCATGATACTTAAAATTATTATGGTATTTTGTTGTTAGTTTAATATTCAACAATTATATTCTTATGTGGATTTATCAGGTTTTTAACCAATCAGTATGGATGTTTTTAGAGTTATTGTAGCATTGACAACGCTTTTCTGGAAGTAACATGCAGGTAATCCTAGGTGATACAGTCTGCTGAAATTGGATAATTTGTACCATTGCCTAAGCAGATCCGCTTTCTTGTTAAGGTTAATCTTCTGGGGTTGTTTAAAAACGTTGGGACAAGCTATTATAAAAATCACAGACTATAAAGGGTCATAATCTAGTCTTTTATGGATACAAACTATGTGTAGGGGTAAGCGGAATAATTATTCAACGTTGATGCAATTTTTAGGGTTTATTTTATTAGCAACGGAGTACATTTCTATCGTTGGCCAACTTAAGAGTTGAGCTTCATACTTCTCTTATTTAAGCCCCCCTTGAATCCTAAGTAAAAAAGTAAATTTTAGATAGTTACATAATTTTAGTTTTTGTACTTCTTGTAAAGGTTGTAGAGATGTTTCCATTTTCTATTTTCTCTCAATTCACCATAAATCACCTGCATGTAAGAGGATACCTGAGTGGGGTTTGAGCTAATTGTAGAGAAGAGATTAAACTGGATCTTTGTCCTCACATACTAACACTCCTTTATTCTTAAGAACACAGTCAATAGAACCTATTCAGTAGACTTGGAAAATAGTTTACATCTTGGTAGCAAACTATATTTCCTATTACGGTGCAAAGTCAGATAGATCTGTAAGAATGGTATGCTTCATCATATAAACAAGAGTAAGGGCCTTAGACTCCCTATATGAAGATTTCATCCTAGAACTACTTAGTTCCAATGGGTTTAATGTTGCCATAGTTGTGGTAGATCGGTTTACCAAGTTTTGTTGTTCATTTCATGCAATTAAGCTATTTCTTGGAAGAGATGACTAGGCTCTTTGTTATACAAGTCTTTGCTATTTTTGGCTTACCCTCAGAAGAGGTGAGTGTTTGGGGCCCCCAAATTACAGCCCAGTAATGGAGCTCCTTATTAGCCATTCTTATAATTAAGAATTGTCTCTCTACTGCCTATCCCCTGCAGTCTAAAGGGCAGACAGAAAGGCTTAATAGGATCTTAGAGCAGTATATTTACTGATTAGCCTCTATTAATTAGGACACATGGGCGGCTGATCTCCTCTTAGAAGAGTTCACCAATAACATTATGACAATTTTCCACTATTATTCACCCTATAAATCTACATTGTGGTATAACCCCTCTTTCTAAATTGGTCTTCGCCTTTAATTGGAGGTGCCTACCACTGAGGAGCGCCTGTAGCAGAATAGAAACACCCAGAATTTTGTCCACAAGCACTTAATTAAGGCCATTATAGATTACAAGAATTTTGAAGATTGTAAGCGGCTTTAAGATCATGAGTTCAAATAGGGATCCTTGGTCATGTTAGATATGCGCCACTTGCAGAATAAATTCCTTTACAAAGAGTTTTCAAGTAAGTGCTTATGTCCCCATGTGGTGGAGGAAGAATTGGGTTTTGGGACCTTTCCTTTTGACGCTTGCTTCTCATTAGAAGCAGCACAAAGTCTACCATGCCTCCCCGCTGTCCCCATTTATGGTCCAGAAACCATATACACCAAAGGTAATATTGGTGAAAGACTCCTAGGATGCTGAGGTGGAGGCAATTCTAGCTTCTTGTTAATTCCGCCTCTCAGTTAAGTATCTAATTGCTTGAGAAGGTTTCACTTCATATGAACATATCATGTTCAGTGCCAGAGATTACGCTAATAGCAAGTCTCTGGAGAATCATTCCACAAAGCCCACCCTGAAATCACCTGTATTCCTCAGAAGATTGCAGACATCCTGGCCATCATGCTGCCCAAGATGCACAAAAATTAAGTGCTTGTCCATGTTACTCGCGGTGAATTCCTCCTATCCAAAAGAAAAGAATATTGTAAGTTTTGACGAACAACCTCTGCGCCTGGACAGGGTGAAATTCCATACAGAACCAAGAAGGGCCTAAGAGGAGGCTGTACCTCTCAGCAATAAGGGCAATATCATTTCACATGTTGTGGATAGGTGGTATCTGACAGTATCTCCTCTTAAATATTCCACCCTCCCAATCCTGCCTACCACTAAGATGCTAGTGGAAAGAATTTGGGGCTGTGAAAGACCAGAGGTTACCACCAGCAGGAAAGTTTCCTTTACCTTGTACGTCATATTTCATGTAAAAAGGGTTCAAGTCCCTTGAAATATCATACTTAAAAAAATCAAATGTAAACAAATCAATTGAAGTGAATTTGGTATTAATATTTATTTCCCAGTCTTCTAACTTGTGCATTGGTATGGCAAGCCCACCACTGGTTTGGGTGTCACAAATCTACCTGATTTGCATTTTGAACATCGCTATTATCCCTGGACTTTTGCAA
This sequence comes from Massospora cicadina, assembly GCA_022478985.1. Classification (NCBI taxonomy): domain Eukaryota; kingdom Fungi; phylum Entomophthoromycota; class Entomophthoromycetes; order Entomophthorales; family Entomophthoraceae; genus Massospora; species Massospora cicadina. Next base: position 20,769 of record JAKSZP010012237.1, read on the forward strand.
AAAAACACAGAATGGCTTGTTCACCTGTCAGGCTATAATAGCCCGCAAAAGGTCAATTAAAATACTTGATAGTAATCTGAAAGGAAAGTGGTGAGATACATATGTAATATCATATTCAATCATTGTTAATTTTTAACGGTATTTTATCATTGTATCTCTGCTCTGTTAGACGTTGGTGGCTTCTAAAGCATACCTCTTTTATTCCCAATTACATATATAATGTAGCACTCTCCAACATGTTCTTCTGTCACTCCATTCTTTTTAAAATTTTATGATAGAACCTTTGATTTTCTATTTTTGCATTAATTTGAAGAAGTTTTCAGCATCTATTAACAGCCATGTTGTCCAATTGTTGTATCAACTGGTAGATATTGGACTACTTTTTTCATTCTTTTCTTTCTTAGTGCTTGGCTAGACAATGATATTCTGGTTGTTGCTTTATGTGGTAATTCATCCATAGTGGCAGTACATTATTATTTCTATCATTAGGCTCCATGATACTTTCAGAACAACCTATATAGAAAATCACAACCTTTTATATAAAAAGCAGAAGTAGCCAAAGCGATCTATAAGCCTATGATATTTTCTAATTGAAAAGAATTATTGTTTCTACCTACTAATTTGGGAATTCAATTTAATCTGATTGGGTTAACCTTAAGTTTGAATATTGCCCAGTCTCAGAACAAGTCCCCTATCAACAGATATTTCCTTTCTAAATTTCAAGGAAGCAACTTTGCATCTGATCTGGATTTATCCAAAGATATGGTACAGTAGGGCCTTGAAACATGAATGATACAGGGGCTTAAGCATACTGACCTTTGCAAAATTTGCACGTTGATCCTATCTTCTACTGCCAAAGCCCTGTAGAATAACATCTATGATATGCTTATTGGGATTATTTTATGATTTGTATTATGATTTTTACCTATAAGAATAATCTCTCTCCCTTATTGACTTTCAGACAACAATAATTCTGGACATTAACTAAGCAAGCACTGAGTATAGCTAATTGATATTAAACTTCTTGTGTTTTTTCTCCATAGATATACAACATCTGATTGAATCTAAAATGTTACCTGTTTCTTAGATAAAATACAAAAAATTATTTTATTCACCTGAAGTTCAAGTAAGCAAGGGGAAAAGTGAATAGTGACACTATTATTCTGAATATCCTATCAACTAATTTGATACACATAATCAGCAAAGATGGGGTGAGTCCTTTTAAACTTTAAGTGTTACCTGTAGCTTTAACTTCTGGCTACTAATTACCTACTTGTTTGCCGCTTAGAAACCTTTTAAAGAATAAAATTAAGTAAAAAATAATTTATAAAAACAAAAGGGTCAGTAAAATAAATTAAAAAAAATTATGCAAGTCCATTTTTTTTAGTACTAGATGGTTGCAAGTCCATTTTTTTTTATTAAATTAGAGATGGGAAGCCACCTGACATAACGGTTTTCACCATTCCTCCTGTCTACATCTTATATTAATTTACCTTTAAAATTATAAAAGTCAATTTTTTACTGTATTTTAATTTAGATATCTTTTTTAATTGGATAAATTTATGGCATGTGAAGAAACTGACCTAGACCATTGACATAGATAAACTAGAAATAAAATTTTGAAGCTTTATCAGAAATTAAGATTAAATAAAAAAATATGGAAGCTAAAATAAAGCTACTTCTGAAATCTGGCATGCTGAAACCCTCACAGAGATCCTAACCATCAACTTTAATATTGATACTAAATTTAGTAACACCATAATGATGTGGACTACCAGAAGCTGAACAATTTGACAAAGAAAAGCGGCTACCTACTTTCTCAAAATTGACATTGCCTTATTTCAATTTTCTGATTTAATTCTTAAGCCATATTTCCAAAAAACAGTTAATGGAGATGTACTTATATCTAGAAGATAAAAAAAGTGCTTTGGTTTGAACTGCGGATATTCTAACTAACGTCTACACCTCAAGGATTGGTAATGAGCCTACATTTTCCCAGAGGGCTATGGGATAGATCCTAAGAAAATTAAAGATGTTCTGTGAAAATTTTTTGTTAGATGGCATCACTGTATCTTTAGGATGTTAACAAACACCTTAATTACATAAAACAAATGATCCAAAAAAATAAGTGATAAAAATATAAAGCTCAAAACTTTCAAATGCCCATTTACTTGTTAACTAAATTCTAGGTTATTCAAAATATAGAGAAGGTATTTAGCTTTCATCACAAAGTGGTCACTACATATATTCATGAATTGATAAAAAGTTAAGTGACCCTCAAATGCTCTTATTGGGCTTTACAATAATATAGGTGAAGCTTTGTCTTTAGTGTTACCATTAGCTACTACTCTAGACTATTTTGACTCATTCAATATTGCTATTAACATTAACATATGTTTACTGTTTGATGTTCTATTGGTGTTAAAGCCCTAAATACTATCATAAATTATCTATTGATTTTCATTGGGCCTGTTGAATAGTTGAAATACTTGATTTCTTACTTGTGAAACTAATTCATTATATCATACCAACTCTGTTAATAGATTTTACCTTAAAACAGGATGCATTGTAGTTGAACCCATGACATCAAAAAAACCCACTTTTCTGCGAATAAACTTCCTCCTATAACTGCATTGTAATATAGTTGATAACTCTCATCAGAAGAATTCTGATGAAGCTTAAATGAAGTGCTTCAGCTCTAAATAAATTTTTTCTGTTCCAAATAATGGGTTGTTTTTAATGCTGAACATTTTCATTTATTTGTGTAGATCTTTAGTGTAGTCTTACCATTACTAAAGAATTAAAAAAAATTACTTTATAGTCATGTTATATGGAAGTGCTATAGCTGTTCCAGCCAACACTAACCTGTGCAAGCAGTGTAAAGAAGGACCTCGTGCTACACAAGTGGTCTTACTACTAGGGAACTGCAATAGCAAAAGAAGAAATTTTAATCCTTGCGATGGACCCAACTCAGGAAAGGGGATATGGAGAGATTAACCAATTCATCATTTTCCATGTTAATCATCTTAATCCTGAATGAATGGCTCTGGAGAAAGTTTAGTCTCAGTATTACTTCAAGTTTGAGAACATTAATACTTGTATTTTCACCACAGACAAGCTGAGACAGATTGGACGAATGTTACTTTAGGTAAACTAGCTCTTTGGACATGAAGAATCTCATTTACCATCCACCTTATTTTATTATCAGCAGTATCAGGACCATCTGATACAGACTGAATGAGAACTTTTGTTGTTGAGTCATCATTAACTATAACAAAAAACTAATAGTTTATCCCAGTTGGGTCAATATCTTGCTGTATATCTTAAAACACACAGTAGAATTTACAACTAACTATTTTTTGCTTTACGCCCTAATCAAGGAGTTGTTTAACAAAAACCAGCAAATTTGGAAACATTTTTGACCTTAATAGGCGGCTTGAAGCCAGTTAGCAGGTTATACGTCAGGCTATTACTGCCAATCACATCCTTAGTGTAATATTTTACAATGACTGGACAAACTTATCATTCAATTAAACTAAAACATACTGACTCTAGGATAATAATCCATAATAACTGTGTGGTCACCAATGAATGGATTGAATTCGCGATTCACCTTAGATAGGAAGTTGTACATACTTGAGTTACTTTAAGTGACATTACTCAACAGTTTAAGGTAGTTGAAAAACTCAATTGATACACCCAGCGTTAAATGGGGTGGCTACACAGCACTTGGGAAGTAACATCAAAACCACTTATTACCTCCAGTAAGAGTTTCAACAGATCAGATATTGACAAGCAGCCATGAAACAAAATATCAAAGGATTGAGAAATTTAGTTTGGGTTCTCCAAAAGATTGTAGAGGACTCTTCCAATCAGTTTAAGAATTATAATGTCAAATCTGAAAGAGTTTACACTGGAGGCTGCTTCCAAAAAATGAAATGGATTAAATGCATACTAGCATGTATAAAGTACATGGGGATCTTGTAGAGCTACAACCATAAACTTAAATGCCTTAGGGAGCATTAAAATTAAAACAATAGGGAATGACAAATTAAAGGTGAATTACAGGGGTGGTAAATGTTGGTTCCCTTGTCAAAACGTGCCCAAGATCAACCAGAATTATTTGGAGAAAAACATTTGGAAGAAGAGGCTATATCAGTGATGTTACATCAGCCTACACGTTCAGTGCGTACTTGATTATATTCTTTGCCTTCTTTCTTGGAGATGCCATCTTCTAAAACAAGTCAGCCTAAGCTAGTAACCAAGGGCCTCAAGTTAGTAATGCTCCAGTGACGTCCAGATCTGGAGGCTTCTATTTAGGGTTCCAACTACTTACTCCAGATAATCACCCTAAGTTTAGCAAGCATGCAAAAGTGCAGTATTTTTTTACATGTTCTCAATGATCATTCATAGTGTTGGGTATCTAGGTGTTTGCTCTGTTGAGAATATACAAATGTAGAAAAAAATTAATTATAACCCCAAAAGAATTACTTGAAGAATTGAAAGGAATATTCTGTATTTCATCCTCATAATAACCTAAATTTAGTTGTGCTACCTAGGAGAAAACACCCCCTGTCAGACAATTGCCATCTCAACTTCGAAGAATGTTTTGGGTGATAATAGTCTAAATAACATTAAATACAAAATTGCTTAACTCTTTTAAAATAGATTTGAATTATTGTAATCATTTTAGTCATTGCTTTCCATTGATCAGGGCATATCAAGCTGCCCTTGTCACTCCTGGCCCTCGGTGGAATACCCAACCTGAGTTGGAGGGTCGCCCAAGCCCTATCACTAATTCTGTGTGTTTGTCTATATCAAAACCACCCCTTTTATAGGTTTGAGGGGGGGCGCAAAGGTTGAATAATTTTTACCCATTGATCATGAGCTGAAGCAGATGTAGATTGGCTGCAATGAGCTTATATCTGATGTAAATGATTAATATGATAAATAAAAAACATTCCCCATGGTTTTATCCTACCTATGATGGACTAATTACATTATGTTAATACCAGATGAAGAAAAATGATTTTCCTGAGCGCGGCTTTTCCAGATCGTTCAAATTTCTAATCCATGCCACCCAGTTTATACTGAATTTAATAATTGCCCCAGTATTAGCCTTTGACAACCCTAAATACTAGGGGAAGGCATTGTAATAAAGTATCATTTATCCTACCCAAGCCACAACTTAAAAAAATTATAATATATCATTTATAGGCTTAAATAGTTTGAGTTCGCCAATTTAGTTGGCAAAAAACAAATAAAAACAAATCGTTTGTGGAAATCCTGCTAATATCAGCAGGTGTGAGCATTAGCTAGCAGGATTCCCACAAAGTGTTGCTCACTGCAGTGGCATCCTGTACATCACAAGTTTATATATAATCAAAATGGAGGGCGTTCATGTTGGAAGTGCTATTGATTGGATGATAAACGGAGATTGGGAAGAAAATGACCGTATGGATTACTTCAAACATATCTTTTGAAGGAGAACAGTTTGAATAAATCATTATACCTGAGTCCCACCGCCTTACCTGGCCTAAAGATGAGTAATGAGGGACCTAACTCATGGCATATTAAACCCTGGAGACATTGCTATACGTGAAAGAGGTTCTTCTGTAGAGAACCATCTGATGTACCTCTACATGACTCAAACCCTTCCAGATACATATAGTCAGTTACAACTTGACTACCTATGTCTGCAAGTTTTCCCGTCCCGCTATTTTCCACATGATACTCCTGTTAGGTGTTCATCATGAGGAGTTGCACCGTCACTTGGCAAACCATGATGCTCTAAGATTAACCTATAATAATTTATACAATCTCACCTCTGAACATATTGGAACAACGCAATCTGGTGTGTATGCAAACCGCAATTTATCATTCAGTTTAATGAGCGGTAACCACCATGGATACTGGCGTAGTGAAGTATGTAGATAGGCTATGAATATCTTCTAGGATGAGTTAAATGTATTTGATGCTAGCACTGACTCGCTATTTGAAAAGTTTGACAAGAAACTTGAAATGTGTGAAAATCAAACTCGTAGTGAACTCTTGGCGCATGCATCCTCCACAATCTGGGAATGAACTTTGTTAACTGTGGTGGAGCATAAAGTAGCCCAAGCCTTATCCCATGTTGCAGAACTTGAATGGCGTCTGTTGCAAGAATCTTCTTGGGCTACCTCCGCTTTAGAGGTCAAGGTTGCACATATGGAGAAGGAGCTATCCCAAAAGCATCTCATGAGAAGACCAAGTATATATCCTGATGGGGCAGCAATGTGAAAAAGAAGATCATGGGTTTAAGAACTCTCTTGAAGGGCCTGTTGGATTTGTGGCTGAAAAAAAGGCTCTCTGGTGTTGTTTCCTCAAACCCAACAATATAAGTGAGGGGCTTTTCTAACCAGCTGTATGAAAATAAAATAAATAAAATAGATACTAAAGAGGTTTTAGTTTTTATGAGATTTTTTTATACGCCACGCGGGGGTAAAAGAGAGATTACACTTAATAAATCGATGTAAGTATTTAAAGCATCGAAACTCAAAGTTTGGATATCTTGGGTAATTCCAAATTAGGTAATATGAGATTTTAGACAATTGAAGCTTGAAAACTCGCTTCACTATGGCTGAACAACATACGGGGAGTAAATCTTTGGTAATATGTACATGTGGGGTAATGATTTAATAGATTTCAGCCAATCCAATTTAGCGAAATTTATTTTACTCTAGGACCTCGCCAAGCCTATAAAAGGAAGTGGTCACTGCCTTGGTGCTGGCTTTGAACAAGTCGTGACTAGGGGAAAAACCTTCAATCGACTCCCCAGGTTTATCCATAAATTGGGAAAATTTGAATTCCCAACTTGGAGCTATTTGCCTGGTTAGTATTCATAATATTGATGCCCCAATTTGCCGGGTTCCACTGAGAATTAGCCAGGGTTTGATGGATGATAAAATCGTTATTTATATTCAAATCAAAAAATTATTATCATTGAGGAATTATAAATGTCTAACTTTTCCCCTTTTTAGCTGATTTTGCCCAAAACATTCTTATTTTAAAGCTTGGAGGGCAAATGATGACATCACCCCCTCAATAATGTTGGGGGGAGAATAAAGCCATAGGAAGTGGCCATGTACCCGATTGATGGTGACTCTTGAAGTGACGAACTTGATAGAGTACTCATCCCCTCGCTTATATGTTACTGGAAATGGCCCTTCCCATATTAAACCGAGCTTCTCACTTCTATGAGTGATGCAGTTGTGATAATATAATACCAAGTCAGCTACTTGGAAGGAAGGGAGAGGGACACGGAGATCTTTAGCTGCTTCACCTTCTTTTGTGGCCATCTTGGCCAAGTTAGTCATAGCTTCTGTCAAGAGAGTGTCTGTAACTCTCTCGTTCCCAGCAAGGTGATGTGGGATGCAAACCCACATTGCTAGGGAACTAGCCATTAAGAAAAAGGGTAAGAAGACACCATAAACGGTGCCTGTGCCAAAGGTTCCCCAGGCCAGGGTGTAGAACGCAACATATAAGACCAGGTAAGATAGAAGCATAACAACTTGAGTGGACTCCAGAGGGGAGTCCATAATCAAGTGTAACTTGGCGTCAGGGAGCCTGCGTGCCTCGATCTGGAGGGGACCTGGGCGACCCAAGGGAGCACCTGGGATTTTGGTAAATTGCGATAGAAGGTAGTGGCCCACATAGTTGGAGACCTCCCCAAAGAGGTCCGCCACCAGGTTAGCCCAAGGAACCATAAGTAAAACGAAAAAAACGGGTATTTTTATTTAATAAAGTCGACCAACAAGGAATGTTGGTTGCAAAAAAATATTTAAAGTGGGCTGGGGAAATTCAGGTTCTGCAGAATTGCGCCCAAGCCTTGACAATCCAATAAACAGACGCTTCTGTCCATTTTAGTAAAATACACCAAAAGTGCCTTCACTTGAGTAATCAATTGAAGACATATTTACCTGAGCTTTAAATTTCATAGCTGGAGCGGGACTCAAACCCTTGCTCTCCAACCAAGCGAATTGAACTGTTTTCTTTTACTATGTAGATCTGTTAATTTCATTGCCTGGGCTGAGACAAGAGGCTGAGCGTTTTGCACCCCATTAGTATCAACCTGGGCATGCTTGGCTTGCACCCAGCGTTGATCTAAGGTGTGTTTCAGGTCAAGAAGAGCCTGAAGTTTCACCTTCTAGGCCTCCTGTCACCCAGCCTTATCTCTGGCATCAGTTCCTACTATAATGTCATCCAACCATGAAATTACCCTCTCCTCCTTCATGGGCACCACCCCCCTCCAGGGGCGTTTTCTAAGGAGAAGTTTTTATGTGCTGGCGGCAACTTCATAGCAGCAACGGCTGGCTTAGGCTGAGATCCTGCAGCCTCAGGGAAACGATTATGAAATGATTCGATCAGGTCTTGGGCATGTACACAAACCCATGCTAGCACCCAACTGTTCTCTGCTGCATCAAACCCTTTCCAAGATACCAAGTACTCAAGGCGTCGCTTAACCCAGCGGGAGGTTACTATTTTCTCCACTTCCCACTCCGGTGCCCCATCCACAAGATAAGCCTCAGGAGTCACAGGAGGAGGGCCCTCAAACAGGGTCAACTTGCTTTCATGAAAGATGGATAAGATCCAAAACGCGGAAGGAAGATCCAACTGGTATGAGGCATGTCCCACCTTTCAAAATACACGGTAAGGACCAATCCTCTTTATCCCAGTTTTTAAGAGGCTGCTTGATAGGGATGTTGTGAGCATCAAGCATCATGAGATCCCCTTCCTTGTATGCTGGACCCACATGGCGCTTTCCATCGGCATTCTCCTTATAAACCAGCATAGCCGCCTCCAAACTTGTGGACACCCCTTGATTGACCTTCTTGAGAGTCTTAGCAAAGTCCTGCACCGCTTCCACTTTGGAACCAAAGCTGGGCTCCATGTTAAAAGCAGGGTTAAAGCCATGGTTAGCAAAAAAAGGTGAACAATCAATTGATGAATGCAAAGTGTTGTTGTAGCTAAACTGGGCCATAGGAAGGTGAGGAACCCAATCTGAATGGTTTGCGGTGGTGTAACAACGCAGAAATTGTTTCAAGCACTGGTTCACTCGCTCGTTCTGCCCATCTGATTGGGGGTGATAAGCAGTTGAACGTCAGGGGTGGATCTGAAGAGTTTTACACAACTCTTCCCAAAAGATGGAGGTGAACTGGGGTCCCCAGTCACTAATGATTTCTTGAGGAACCCCATGAAGCGCAAAAACATGGGCGATGAAGAGCCTGGCCATTTCAGCGGCAGTTACAGTTGTTCTGCAAGGAATAAAGTGGGCGAACTTTGTAAAGCGGTCCACCACCACCATGATTGCATCATACCCATCTGAAACGGGTAACTCCACAGTTAAATCCACCGATAAGGAAGTCCAGGGCCCTACAGCCTTTTGGACTGGTACCAGAAACCCTGCTAAAGGTTGAAGATTGGGTTTCATTTGATTGCAGATCAGGCACTCTTAACAGTACCGCCCTACCTGAACAGACAAGCCCTTCCAATTGTAAGTGCGTCATATCAACTCCAAGATCTTTGCTTTTCCAGGATGACCAACGGTGATTCCGTCATGATGGTCCTGGATGATCTCCAGGCGTAGTGGTCCCGCAGGAACACATAAGCGCCCCTGAAACCACACCATCTCATCCTTCATGTGATAACCCCTGGATAAGTCCTCCAGATTCAGTGCGCTCTTAGCGAGAACAACAGCATATTTGGCTGATAACGGCTGAGAAAGAACTACCTTCCTAAACATGCTATATTCTGCTGCATTTTCCAAAGTCATGAGCGCTGGCGTATGTACCGTGGACTTAGGAAGTTGAGGTAGAATCATACTCGGTGGAATCATCAACCGGGTGTTGTGAATCTCTACCTCCTTTGGATTGGGAGCCAAAGCAGGGTTGCGGCATAAAGCATCCGCCAAACCATTCTCCTTACCCTTGGTGAACTTATAGGAAAATGTAATAAAGGGCAAGGATCTCATGCCAACGGGTCTGACGTGGTGTTAGAATATGTGGAGCACGGTAGTACAATAGGGCTTGGTGGTCTGTGCGTACCTGGAATAGTTGGGAAGAGCCATGTGAATGGTGACGCCAATAAATCAGCGCCTCCACCACTGCTAATAACTCCTTGTCATATATGGCGTAATTTAACTCATGCAGAGACATTTTCTTAGAAAAATATCCCACAGGATGCTCAGACCCATCTTCACCCACCTGTAACAGGGCAGCTGCAATGGCGAAGTTGGAAGCATCTGAGGACACAATGAACTTCTTTGCAGGATCAACATGGCGAAGGATGGATGTGGATAACAAGGTGCACTTCACCGCTTGGAAAGCATCCTCCAAAATGCGGGACCACTGAAGCACCTTGGCCCCGCTAGCCTTATATAAGGGAGCTGCCACCTCGGAAATATTGGGTGTGAACTTCTTGAGGAACATACACGTCCCCAAAAAGCTCCTCAGTTCCTTGACAGAGGTGGGGGTAGGCCACTCACGAATAGCCTTCTCCTTGTCTGGAGTTATCATATGGCCCTGGTCAAAAATGACGTTGCCCAGAAAAGTAACCGGGGACTTGAAGAATTCGCATTTGCTAATCTTGAGGGTAAGGCAAGTGGCCCTCAATCTCTTCACTACTTGTCAAAGGTGAACTGCATGTGACTCATGATCGGGGGAAAACACCAGAATTTCATCCATGTAGGCAACCGCACATACCCTCACCAAGTCTCCCAACGCAGCATCAATGTGGCGTTGAAAGATGGCAGGGGCATTCTTAAGCCCAAAGGGCATAACCCGGAACTAGAAAATTCCTTTTTGGTACAGAATGCGGTTAACCATTCCTGGCCCTTCTTTATCCGGATTTGATTGAACGCATTGAGGAAGTCCATCTTGGAGAAGACCTTCGCCTTCTCCAAATAGCGCGCAATCTGGGAATCTAAAGGGTGGGATGAGAGTTGGGTGCAGTCACATTGTTTAAATTTTCATATTTGACACATGGACGTAAAGTTCCATCAGCCTTCTCCACAAAGAGCAGTGGGGAATAAACAAGGGAGGTACGCTGAAAGATGGCACCTTTGGCCAACTGCTCCTTCACCCATACATCTAAAACCTCTTCCTCCCGGACAGTCAATGGGTATATGAAGGAAGAAATACGCACCAGATCCACATTAAGTTTAAATTTACAATCAAAATAGAAGTTTCTGGTAGCGTACTAGCTGAAGCTGCACCAAAAGAAGATGTCAACTCCTCCAAACAGGAAGGTAAGGAAAGTCCCACAGTGGACTTCAGCAAAGGGGCAAGATATGGACTGGGAACATTGGGCCAATGGGGTAATTTGCCTGTGGCGTTATCCTCAGACAGAGGAACAATCAACTGGTGGCCATTTGTTAAAGACAATGATAAAGTGTTTTCTTTTAAATTTTTTCTGACATAAAACTTCCGCCACCACTCAACAAACAAAATGATGGGAAACAAAAGGTTTCTGATAGCTTGAAACTGGTCAGACGATAGACAAGATCCTACCTGGAAATTGACTGACTCCATGATGTTTAGTGTAGGTATACCTTGAGAAGCCCCACCTCTAACCATACCACCTGGTGAGTAAGTCAACTCAAGGTAGTCAGCAAGGTCTTGGTCAATAAAATTATTTGAGGCACCAGTATCCACCAAAATAGTTGTGCTGAACTTTCCATAAGAGGATGTAAGGGTAGCAGTCAACAAGAAGTATATAGAATGGGATTTATTCAACGCAGAAAACGCCATCAACTCAACAGAAAATTCTTCCTCTGGCTTGAACAAGCCATCAGGGTATGTTTTGGAATCATAGAAGGGGGAAGGATAGTGGGCCACTCTTACTACTGAGGCCACATATCTTACCACACCTTCTGCAGGTGCATATACATCTTTATATTTGTGACGAAGTTCCTTTTCCACTTCCTGAGAACCCCTAATCATGGTAGGGGTCAATCGAGGGTTCTCAGGAGTAATCTGGTAGACTGAAATGGAGTCCTCATCCAGACCATATGAGCAAATAAAAGGTTTGTTTGGGATAAATCACTCACGTTATAAAACGCGTTTTTTGGCTTGAACAAACCCCCACTCGTTCCAAGGGTTTGGTGCACATCGTTATCCAGGGCCATCACCCCCAAGCCCTGAGCTGATGCCTCAGCATGTACCTCAGAAACGTGTTGAGGAGAAAAAATGATAACGGAATTGTTTTTGTTAAATCTGGGTTTAGACCCTTCGATGTTCCCGATTTCCGCTGAGATGGGGAGGAAATCAGTGGGAAGCATCTCACGCTTCAAGGAAAAATCACTAGTTGAGGAAGCGCTATTTATAGGGATGACCATGGGTGACATTATTGCAGCAGTATTTTTAAACCTTTACTTCATTCTTGGGTCTAGACCCCTGTACATTTCTGAATTTGGAAGAAGTAGAAGGATTAGAAGGATAATATTCCCTCATTTCCAGAGGCGCGCACAACTTTTTGGCTTCCATATTTATATGATTTGATCCGATGATGGCCATATTATCTGGCCCCTTCTGGGTTTGTGTAGAAACTACCCCAGAGGGTTTCAACAAGATGATCAAATTTGGAAGGAGGCGACTGCCAAATTGGGGAGTTTCGCATTGATATGTTCAAGGTCAAACGGAGAAATGGCGTTTTAACTTTGTTAGTTAATGGCAAAGCCTGGACTTTTTCACAGAATTCACTCAAGTATACTTTCATTGGACGACCCACTTGACGCAGAGAGAAGAACTCAAAGAAGGAATGGAAGGATGCATCATCAGGTCAATTTTGCTCAAAGACCTGTTCCAAACCCCCTATTGCCTGCCACAAGAGCAGCTGTGTGCAGAGTACCGCAAAAACCCAGTCACCCGCCTCAAGAGACAACTGGGACAATAGATCCACTCCTTGCAAAAGCAGATGGGAACCAGACAAATTGTTTTTTCCTAACGAGGGTTTTGGCTCCAGGGAAGCTAAGGCCTGATGAATTTCTGAGTAAATCTCGGGAGAAAGGTGGGGAATCACAATATTAGGATTGCGAAAAGTCTGAGACCACCAGGTACAAGCAGGAAGGGTGGGCACTTCCCAATTGGTTGTTGCAAGAATAATGCCGAGATGCACCAGTACAAAACCAAATGAGAAAACTGTGGTGAGCACCATCATGGCAGTGACAAATGGCCAGCGCAACCAATTTACTAATAATGAAAGTCCCACATGGATAATTCTTATGCACATATAATAAAAGGGTTGGTCAACTAATATCAAGAGAGTGTCTGTAACTCTCTTGTTCCCAGCAAGGTGATGTGGGATGCAAACCCACATTGCTAGGGAACTAGCCATTAAGAAAAAGGGTAAGAAAACACATCAAACGGTGCCTGTGCCAAAGGTACCCCAGGCCAGGGTGTAGAACGCAACATATAAGACCAGGTAAGATAGAAGCATAACAACTTGAGTGGACTCCAGAGGGGAGTCCATAATCAAGTGTAACTTGGCGTCAGGGAGCCTGCGTGCCTCGATCTGGAGGGGACCTGGGCGACCCAAGGGAGCACCTGGGATTTTGGTAAATTGCGATAGAAGGTAGTGGCCCACATAGTTGGAGACCTCCCCAAAGAGGTCCGCCACCAGGTTAGCCCAAGGAACCATAAGTAAAACGAAAAAAGGGGTATTTTTATTTAATAAAGTCGACCAACAAGGAATGTTGGTTGCAAAAAAATATTTAAAGTGGGCTGGGGAAATTCAGGTTCTGCAGAAGTGCGCCCAAGCCTTGACAATCCAATAAACAGACGCTTCTGTCCATTTTAGTAAAATACACCAAAAGTGCCTTCACTTGAGTAATCATTTGAAGACATATTTACCTGAGCTTAAAATTTCATAGCTGGAGCGGGACTCAAACCCTTGCTCTCCAACCAAGCGAATTGAACTGTTTTCGTTTACTATGTAAATCTGTTTATTTCAGTGCCTGGGCTGAGACAAGAGGCTGAGCGTTTTGCACCCCATTAGTATCAACCTGGGCATGCTTGGCTTGCACCCAGCGTTGATCTAAGGTGTGTTTCAGGTCAGGAAGAGCCTGAAGTTTCACCTTCTGAGCCTCCTGTTACCCAGCCTTATCTCTGGCATCAGTTCCTACTATAATGTCATTCAACCATGACAGCTTCTGCTTTTAGTTAAATGATATGCTAGGCCAATTTTTTCATGAGTTTCTCTGGGTCAGTTCTGTTAGTAAAAATATCTTTTGCTAGTAGAGCTGGTACCCCAGGCTCTTAGCCATACAACACACAGAAAGAGGACATCTTTAGGATGTGATGATAACTAATTTGCTAGGCCATTAGGGCACTAGGTAAAATAAAAATCCAAGTGGAGGGGGTCTGAATTGGCCATTTTGTGGAGTATGGAGACCAGGATTCCGTTAACGCTTTATAAAGCACCATTTGTGGATGGGTTATAAGGGGCCAAGAAGTGTTGTTGCGCTCCCACAAGATGGCAAGAAGCTTCACCACTCAGGAGGTAAATTTTGTTCCATTATCACATAGGATAACCTGAAGACATCCATGCCAGGAGAAAAAGTATTGGTTTAAGAAGTTTTACGTGGCTTTTAGCAGTCTGAGCGGGGAGAGCTACAGCTTCAACCCATTTGGTAAAATGATCAATACTAAATAAGATATAGCGGTTGCCACCTGTGGTCTGAGGGATAGGACCTACCACATCCAACTTATGGTGTGGAAGGGATGTTGAGGCGTCGTAGATTGATACTGATATTGGGCCTTGAAGTTAGATTGTTTCTTACAGGTCAGGCTGCATCCAAGACTTCAGTTATGGTTTCCAAGATGCCCTCCCAGTAGTACCGCTCTTTCACCCACTCATATGTTTTGCGTACTATGCCATGCCACATGATAATGTGGGACTCCAAGATGACAGGAACTCGCTTTGACGGCCAGAGATAGGGCAGCCAAATTTCTCGTTCTTTCTTATATTACTTCCCATTTTCCACCTTGGTGTTGCGTGAGTGTCAAGCTAGCAGCTTTTGTATGGGTTCATCTTCATCAGCCCATGAATCTGGAGTCATGAGTATACCATGTAGCCTCTCAGCTTCAATATTTTATAAGTGAAGAAAGGCAGCAATGTTAACCAATCTACTTCATGTGGTGCGTTCCTGCCTGATGCTCAATAGTCATATCGTAATGCTGGAGCTTCAGAGCCCAGTAAGCCAATCGCCCCCTGGGGTCCTTCATATTCTCAAACCACTTTAAAGAAGCTTGGTCTGTGATTACTTTGAAGGGATTTACATATAGGAATGGGTGATATTGTTTGACAGAGAGCAGGACAGCCAAGTACTCCTTCTCATTGACGCTGTAGTTATGCATAGCTTTTGAAAGCGTTTTTCTAAAGTAAGACATGGGATGATCGACCCCATGATCATCCAATTGAGCCAAAACAGCTCCAACAGCGTACTCAGAAGCTTCTGTGAATAACATGAAGGGTTTGCTGTAGTCATGGTGGTGGAGTATTGGCTTTTTTTTTCAAAAGCTCCTTTAGAGGCTCAAAGGCGGCCTTTTGTTCAGCACCCCAATGGAAGGGGGTGTTATTAGCCAGGAGGCGGACGAGGAGCTCACTGAGCTGGGAGAATTTTGGGATAAAATGATGATAATACCCCATCATGCTCAAGGACACCTGGATGTCATGAAGGGGTGTGGGAGCAGTCCTCTTAAGTATTTCTTCAACTTTAACTTGAAGCGGTTGTATCCCATCTTGTTAGATAGCATGTTCAAGAGAATCCAGCTTCTTCTGGAAAAATGTGCTTTTAGAGGGCTTTAATTTGGTATTATATGCCCGCAAGTGTTGAAGCACCTCCTTTAGATGTGCGAGGTGTCATTGAAAGTCTTGGAAAAAATTGTGATATCATCAAGATAGACGATGACGCAGCTTATTTTTAGATCCTGCAAGATATGATCTATTGCTCGCTGGAAAGTTGCAGGCACGTTGCACAACCCTTGAGGTAGTCAGGTAGGTTGGAAAAGACCCTCACTGCAAATAAGAGCACATTTCTCCTGGTCTTGTGGAGAAAGGTCCATCTGACAACAACTGCTATCCAGGTCCATGGCTGAAAAGAACTTGGACCCAGAAAGTTGGGACAGAGCATCATCAATGCGATGGATAGGGTAACTATCCTTCTTTGTGAGTTTTAATTTGCGGTAGTCCATCACTACCTGATGACCTCCATTTTTCTTCTTTATTATTAATAGAGGGGATGACCAAGGGCTTTGTGATGGCACCAGCAATCCAGCATCCAGCAGCTGTTTGAGCTCCGTCCGCATCTTTAGCTCCTCCACTTTTGACTTACAATAGGGCTTTAGAAAGAATGGGTTTAGCATCCCCAACATCAAAATATTCATCCACCCCTTCATGTGGCCATAGTCATTGTTGTATTTGGAGAAAATGTCGCTGTAGGCCTCGAGCAGGTTATGGACTTTATCCAGCTCAGCTGGAGTTAGTTCATCATAGATATGAACAGAAGGTAGGGTACATATGGATTGGTTGGCGTGTAACCCCATATCTGCCATAGACCTAATATAATGGACTTGCTTGATGTCCTCAATGGGTATCAGCAGGCCTCTTCCGATCTCCTGATGCTTTTTTACCACCATATCCTTCTTGGTGAGTTTCCCTAGCAAAAGGTTAATAAGGCGATGATAGGCGGGGTCTAACACATCTGGAAAACTCTGGTCTCGAAAGGACTAACTCCATCTATGCTAATGAGGTGCAGTAGGCAGTTGTGTGGGATTTGCATGGTAATCTTCATGTCAACTACCCTTTGTTCCCCAGCCTTAATGACCACTTCTTCAGAAGTATAGAGAGGGATACCCTCCAGAGCGTCCACTGAAGGGGTCAACTGTTTTTTATGCCTGCCTGCCGTGGTGTAATGCAGGGATAAAGCGGAGGCAGGATACTCAACTGTGCAACCATGATCCTTTTTATTGAGCTCATCATTAACCAGAATCAGAGGAACCTCATAGTTAAGCAGGGAGAGATAGCCCTGCTTCAAATTAATAACACCTTCAAATTCGATCATGAACTGGGTTCCAATGAGTAAATCATAGGTATTATTGGTTAAAGCCACTGCTGGAGCTTACAAGAAAAGCTTCTCAAAACGAATGGGCAGAGAAGAGTAGTCTCCAATGGCGCGGGTGTTGTTTGGGCACGCAGTTCAAGATCTTGAATGTAGTTGTGGTCAGGGGCCAGCTTAATTTTCTTAATGAGCTTGGTTGACATAACGTTCACTGGTGACCCAGTGTCTAGGATAGCTTTAACCCGCACTCCCTTAACAACGACCACCATTTTAGTTGAAGTACCACCAAGGTGGGGGGAAGAGCGAGGACCTCTTTTAGATGGATAGTGGAGGCAAGTCGTTTAGAAGTTTTAGAGTATTTCTCCTGTATAGTCTGCAGGGTATGAACACACAGGGTAGATCAAAGAGATGGTGCAATGAGCTAGTCCACGTCACTGGCAGTGTCAATAATCCCAAGATTCCTTAACACTTGCCAAAAATAAGTTTGACAAGGGATCTTAGCCCAATTTTTTCTCTCTGGGTTCAATCAAACAGGTACCACCACTTCACATGGGGCTCCTAAAACATAATGGCCAACATCTTCATCACCCCCTTCTTCGTTGTCAGAGGGGTTATCAATGCAGGTTAGGGAGATCATAGAAGGTGGGGTAGGTTCAGGACTTCCCTTATGGGACTATAGGTCCTGGGGTTGCTCCACCACCTTATTAACTTTTGGAGGAGGTGTTGGAATTGTCACAGCTCAAGCTTCAACCTTCAAAGTAGGTGGTTTTTGCTGCAGCATGAAAACATATTTTGGACTATAGTTAGCTGAATGAGAGGTTAAGGGGTATAGCACGGTGGAGGTGGATGCTTTAACTTTAACCGCTTTGGGTCTTTCAGTAACTGTTTCTGAAAATCAGGCAGCTTAGCCTTTATGATCTGGTCATTTAACCCATTGTTAGTTAAAGCGATTTGGACCTGAGAAAGGGGTTTATGCTTAGGAGCCAGTTTTGGGACCACTTGGGAAGGCTGCTCTGAAGAAGATGATGGGCAAGGCAAAGAGACGACTGCTTTCACCATTTGAGTGCTTTAAACTGAAGATGAAGGGGAGCACTGCCCCATCACAGTCATTACCATCTGATTACCTTTATAGGAAGTAGAAATCATTTTGTGATGCCAGTTCCATAGGAGCAGGTTTCCAAAGGGAAACAGTTGTAGTGATGCTAAATTGGTCAGCGTAGATGTTTGGGCCAAAGATCTTTGTTTATCATTAAGCTCATAGATATCAGCAACCGCAAATAAGGCATTTTTGATATCTTGTATAGTTTTAAAAGTGCACTTTACGGAATAGATATTCACCTCCAAGGAGGGATGAGATGCCAAGCCAGCCAAGATAGCTGCAATTGCATCATTGAGAGGGAGCATTTGGGCAAGCACAAAGAGGTTGAGCTTTAGTATAGAAGCGCTCAACAAAAGAGGTAACCAAGTCTCCCTCTTGCAGACTAAGACACATAAAGGACTGTTTTTGACGTTGCAAACTCTGCTTGGAGCCAAATTCATCAAAGAGCTTGCTTAACTCCGCCCAAGTGCTGAGGTTGACCATGGTAGGGAGATTCTTTCTTGAGTTAAATGAATTAAGCAGAGAAGAATGTACTGGAATTTTTGATGGTCAGTTTCTCCTTCTATCGCAGATTCATTGTAATGGAGTGAAATTCCAGTTTCAGACTACCTTATAATAAAATCATTCTTTGGTGCACCGACAAGCAACAAAGCAGCATAACCAAGTAGGGAGAGGTTTGGGGCACTGACAGCACCAAACATTGCCTACTACTAGCTGGTTATGTAAAGTCCTTAAGGTTGCTTGACCCACCGCATGAAAGCTCCTCAAAACTGGACACCTAAATTAAGACTGACAAGTAAGCGAGGTATGCTAACCATGAAACAACTTTTTTCTATTCAGGATATAAAAAGGGCCTTCTGACCAGAGCTCATCTGGGGAGCAACTGACAATGCTCCCCAGGAAGGGAATGCTTTGGGTAAAATTCCATAGTGAGCTTCAGAATTGGCAGGCACGCCTTATAAAGGCTGCCCTTTGGGGGCATCACCCAAGCCATTGATTAGGCTTGTATGAGCCTAATCTACAACTCAGGTGAGGCACAACCTAGCGCCCAAAATGACTAAGCCAAAAGTATTTTTAAAAGATTTGACTCAGATTCAGAAAATCAAAATCTGAGTTGAAATGTAACAATTGAGACAAACTTTATTACATTATCCCCTGCTAGTGAAGGGCCCTTCCCTGGAGCGGCCCCACAGTGGAAGGCCACCATGATGAGGGCTTCCTGGGGCAAGTTACCTCAAGCCCCAGGAAAATTAGCCTGGATAAACTCCAGACCCTCGAGGTAAAAGACAAAGGAAAGGGTGAATTAGGACTGGGCTCCTGGAATCAGCCCACCCAGCCCAAAGACATACGCCCAGCACTTGGCTGTGTTGCACACCCCTCCCAGGCTCCTGTTGACAATGGTCTTCCAATCCCGACCAGGAAGGCACTTTCTCCAACAAAAGAATGATAGGGGCACACAGTTCAGCACAGCTGGAAGGCCATCCCCTTTCCAGGCTGGCCATCCGTGGGTGAGGGAGCCCTGCTGGGACAGGTCCCCTTGGTGCCAACCAAATCCCTATTGATCAGGAGGCCCCATTGGGATTTTCAGCTGATGATCACTTCAGGTCCAGGGCTGGCCATCAGTCGCTAGCTCCCACCGGTGCTGGTTTCTTGACAACTGGGACCAAGTGACCACTGAGGTTGACCGTCTGGGGTTTGGAGGTATACTGTGCGCATTTGACTTCAGAATAATGTAATGGATGGAAATTCCCATTTTCTGACTGCCATATAATAAAATTGATTCCTTTTTGCATCAACAAGAAACCAAAGCAGCATAACTGAGTAAGGAGAGGTTTGGGGCACTGACAGCGCCAAACATTGGCGACTACTAGTTAGTTATGCAAAGTCCTTAGGGTTGGTTGACCCACCGCATGAAAGCTCCTCAAAACTGGACACCTAAAATAAGACTGACAAGTAAGTGAGGTATGCTAACTATAAAACAATTTTTTTCTATTCAGGATATAAAAAAGGCCTTCTGACCAGAGCTCATCTGGGGAGCAACTGACAATGCTCCCCAGGATGGGAATGCTAGGGGTAAAAATCCAAAGTAAGCTTTGAAATTGGTGGGTGCGCCTTATAAAGGCTTCCCTTTGGGGGACTCACCCAATCTATTAATTAGGCTCATATGAGCCTAATCTACAACTCAGAAGAGGCACAACCCAGCTCCCAAAACGACCAAGCCATAAGTAATTTTTAAATGATTTGACTCAGATTCAGAAAATCCAATCTGAGTTAAAATGCAACAATCAAGATGAACTCAATTGTTACATTCATAAACATAGAGGAAGGAGACAATACTGCCCTCACCAGGTGTAAACTTGTCTTGAAGAGGGGGTTTTGTATAGCTGGGCGTTGAGATGAGTGCTGCTCAAGCCGTTTAAGGTGAGACAAAGCACTGGCTAGCTGTTGTTCCATATGTGCAAGCCTAGGGTTAATGTCAGCGGAAAGGCTAGAAGGGTTACCACCTCCAACAGCCTCCATTATTATAACTCTTTGTGGCGTACAGGTCCCCCTGTAGTGAGCACCACTTGTTGGAATCGTGGCTGAAAAAAGGCTCGCAGGTGTTGTTGCCCTGAGTCCAACAATATAAGTGAGGGGCTTGTCTCACCAGCTATATGAAATAACTAAAATTTATATACTAGAGAGGTTTTAGTTTTGATAGGATTTTATTATATGCTGCGTGGGGGTAAAAGAGAGAATACATCTATAAAATAATAATATTAATCAAAGCATTAAAGCTTGAATTTAAACATCGATGAATCCCCCTTGGGTTGGGACCATCTAGTACTAAAAAAAAATTAAAGCTTGAATTTTTTTTGAGGCTTTTATTTCCCATAACAATCACTTTAGTTACTACGATTTGATTTGAACATCAATTTTGGATAATAACACAAGAGATGGGCGATTTTAATAAAAAATATAATACAACCTGGGCGAGTTTCGCATCAAGAGGTGCGCAAAACGGTGCACCCAAGGGCAAGAAACGCCCTGGAGGGGGACCAGGAACCCAAGCTGCCAAGAAACCACAAACTTAGACACCATCCTGGTTTATGGTATTTACTATAAAACAAGATCAATACATGTACATCCAATGTAACCAACCCCTTTCAAAGGTGGAACATGGGCTCTGACTCTTCCTTGGGGATAATTCCCCTGACCCTGTGGGAGAAAACATGCGAGGCACAGACCTCCCTTTTCCCCCACGCGGTATATGTCGCCACCAACAACATGGGCTGCGGCTGGATCAATATTGGTTTTGAAACAGCTGAAGAAGCAGATGCCGCAGCAAAAGTCTGTGTTAAAATTGCCCTTCCCGAGGGCAAAAAATTTTGTGCACCGCGCGCACCAGATGGAACAAAGCAAAAACTTTTTTCATCTCCTTCAACTTGCTCCCTACCAACCTTCCTCATAAGGTAATCGAGGAGGAGCTCCGCAAAGGGCTCATAGCCTACATAGAAATTATGCAACTCAAATTACAACGATTTCGCCTGATACCAACCCTGTGCGCAGGCAAAGCTATTGCCATGATCAACCTGTTCCCCGAAGTGGAAGATGACTTATCAAGAATCCCCCGCACAGAGTTTTACTTTGCAGATGGGGACAGTCATCCACATTCTGAGTTACACTGGAATGCGCACTGCCTATATGCAACCACTGCGGTTCATTGGGACACAAGGAACACACATGCCCAGTGAAGGAGGGCTTAATGGAAGCAGACTACTGTGAGGAAGCCATGGATGAAAGTAACAAAAACTTCACCAGAATGACCGATGGCCACCACCCATTCCGCTGGAGTGAAAATGGACTTTACTCCATCGTGGACCCAGTTACGCATAAACAAAGCAAAGTGGCACAAAAAGCCTGCAAGCAGGCAGCAGCCAAGGCAGCAGCACATGCAGAATTATCCATCGACCCTGGACAAATCAAGAGGACATTTTATATATACACTGAGCCAACCAATCAGAACAATATGCCCAGGCTGAAAATCTTCACAGCAACTTGACTGAGTCACCAAGCAACATCAATAATGCACACTTTGAGAACAATTTAGCTGCAATATGGGAGAAATTGTGGTTCACAATTCTCCAAATTCGAACCCCAAAATTACAGAACTCAATCAGAACCCCACATTGAACCATCTTGAGACACGTGCAGAAAAAGATAACAAATTCAAAAAACTGCAATTCCCGCAAAAAATTGGTCAGATCAAGGGAACTGGCATTGTCACTGAGAGAGTTAGAGTACAGACGCAGAGATGGCCAAATGAGCCATGGTGGGTTAGGGCCAGAGGGCCCTCCCAACCACTCATGAGGCGCCGCGGGCACCTCAGTGTCAATAGGGATGATAAACATTGTGGTTGCCAGGGCTCAAACGTCCCAATCCAAAAAGCTGGACTTCCTGCAAAAACCCCCAGTAGACATCTTGGCCATCCAAGAAACCCACTGTCTACAAGGGGAAGAAGGATCCTGGTCAGCAAGGGTCTCACCATCACAATTGGTATGGAAGTCTAACTGTGGGGTGATCATCCAAAATGATAAAAAATTAAAAATTACAAACTCCTCGTCATACCTTCACAGCTGCATCCTGGTAGCAACAATCACATGCCAAGAGGAAACAATCTTGATAGCATGCATCTATGCACCGTGCACCACAGCTGAGAGAAAACAATTTCTAGAAACCATTCCAACACTCACCCTCCCACCAGATACCATCCTGTTGGGCGACTTTAACTGCTGGGATAACCCTGACATGGACCAATGGCCTAGCCCCAGGGATACCCTTCAGGTCACATTGAATTCCGCGCAATGAAGGCATCCCTTGGCCTACAGGATGCCCTCCCCCCTGGATCACCACTCCTTCCCCACATGACACGGCCCAACATACTTGAGGGAGCACTCATATCAATGAGCCACATCAATCTCACTTCTCATTCCACAATCCCAACAATCAAGAATTTCCAAATTTACAACAAAAAAGTCAATTTTTCTGACCACTGACTTGTTTTGGTGCAGTTATCGCCAACCTGAACCCACACACAGGTGTCGCCCTGGAGAAAGCTACACCCAGAAAACATAAAATTACCCAAAATATCTGACTGTGTTGAACACAAGGCCACAAACCCAGAATTCACAGCCCCATTCACTTAGGATCCCATCGTAACCTGAGCAAATTTCAAAAAGGAACTAATCAACAAAACCTGACATCTCGCATCACATAAGTACACCGCTGACACAGACACAATTAGACGTACCTTGGCATAATTGGACCACCTCAAGCTAAACACCCCGAGATCCAGTTATAGCCTAACTGGGGACGCAAATGGGCGAAAATATCTGCCCAACTAAACACCCTCATCTTCGAGCACCAACACAGAATCAAAGTATCAAACAAAGGTAAGTTCATAAAGGAAGGCAAACCATGTTTGACATATTTCTTCCACAAATTCCACTCCCACGGCAACCAGCCCACATGCACACAGGTCTGCAAGACCGATGGCACCGTGGCAACTGACCCTGAGGAGGTCAAGGTGGAAGTACACCGCTATTACACCTAATCATACCGTGATACACCGACTGACCCACAAAAAAGCACAAAAATTTATACAAACTGCTGGGATACAAAGCACAACGCTGGACTACAATATACTAAATCTTATTACATGGGAGGAGCTTTTGGATAAAATCCGCGGTGCACCACGTAGGAAATGCCCAGGGCCTGATGGGATACCCTACAAATTTTACAAAAAATATTTCAGCAAATTGCCCCTCTCCTATTGGCGTCTATAAACCAGTGCCTGCTGGAAACACGCCTCTTACTTGGTGGCCATGAATTATATGTCATAACCTTGTATAAAAAGGGTGACAAATTTGACCTGGCCAACTGGCGTCCAATCGCACTTTCTAAGACTGATACAAAAATTTTAACAAAAAATTTTAGCAGCCAGATTAGGCGCAATAGCCTCTAACGTCCTGTCACCCAACCAGTTTGGGTTTATACCCAGGGCGCTCAATATGGAACAACATACACCCTGTTGCAAACATATGTCAGTCCAAAAGCAACTGGAGCCCTGGTCTTCTTAGACCAGGAAAAGGCATATGACCGCGTTAGTTGGCCATACCTAAATGAATGCCTACACGCTTTCAAACTCCCACCCATATTCATAAACTGGGCGATGCTCCTTACAGAATCTGCAACCATGGCTGTATGCGGCCCTGGCTTCCTAACTAACAAGATCACACCACACAGAGGGCTCAAACAAGGGGACCCCCTCAGCCCACTGCTGTATAATTTCAGTTTCAATCCACTCCTCCGCTTAACTGACTCACGCTTCACGGGCATAACTGCACAAGGCCAGCCAACAGTCAAGATACTGGCCTTTGCGGTTGACTGCGTGGCAGGTATATCTAACAACAATGATGCCTGACAGCTGGAACGCACCCTAGAGGAATACTCCATGGTGAGCAACACATCGCTCAACAAAATGAAAACAGAAATCATTATATTAGGCAAGTACACTAACAACTGGGCTACAACACCAGAGCTTCATACCCCCATACAAAAGAAAAACCCACTCATCTTACCCTTTGCATCACCTCCCACCACCACTCCAGTCCTCCACCTTGGGATATGGCTGGAAACAGGGGGATATGCCAATGAGACAATGGAAAGCAACCTACTACAGTGGGTATCCAACCGCGTCACCTCCCTCAAGGGAAGAACCCCAGGACTAACGGGGCGAGTAACAGTTGCTAACTCACTCATCCTCCCATTACTATGGTACCCTGCCCACGCGATCGCCTTCTCACCCACCTTTATAACTTCAATCTGCGCGCTCATCCAGGGCTGGCTGTGGCCTGGATCCCATCCTCCCATATGGATGGAAACACTCTTTGGCCCTCTCTCAAGCGGAGGCATGGGACCAATAGATTTTGAGATCCACGCCAACCGCATCCTGGGTACCTGGATAAAGGAAGTCCTTGCCCCAGACCTCCTGCAACAACACTGGTCCAGGACACCAAGGACTAACTTCGCACAGGCGCTCAAATTAACCACCCCACATAGCCCACCCAAACTACTATCTTACCTTGCTAAACACCCTACTGCAACGGGCCCATATGGAACCCCCCTCACTTCAAACACATCCTCTGAACCATCCGCCACATGGGATGGACCGTAGAGAACAATGGCACTGTGCAGGGAAGGGGATGACCCAGCCCCCACTTCAAATCAAGAAATCCAGAAAACCACCCCCAGAGAGACATGCTTGATATGACCCCAACCATTGCTATAATCGAATACATAGATGCGTTGGACATCCCCTAGGACTTAACCACACCGAAGACAGTGTGGAGAATTACCATCCACTCTTACAGCTGAGGGTAAGAGCCAACGCCTGGCGTTGTCTGAGAAGGGCCTATAGGGTGGTGGATCGCTCCAATTCCCTCCACGCAACCTGCGCAGTATGTGGAGGGGAGGGCTCCATACATCATTGCCTAGAAACATGCCCCCCATCCAAAGCCATATGGCAGGAAGTCGCGCGCCTGCTTAAGCTCCAAAACTAGCAGGAATTTTCTATATCAAAGAGTCTCCTTACGCTCCAGATTGAGTCACCAATCCCATCTACCCTCCACTCCCTAATGATACCAATTGCAATGTGGACAATACACACCATTTCCTTAGATGCGTTCAAGGGCATGGTCCCAACCATCCATGGGGTTATCAGCAGGTTCCACGTCCACTTATTGGAGCACTTCCAAGCCTGGCTCTATGGATATATGAGGCTAAAGCAACAGGCGTTCATAGAATCGTGGTTCCCACTTTGGTTCCTCCACACAGACCCCTTCCTTCACACCTGCTCCATAGTGGGGGAAACCCCCTCAGAGTAGCACACCAACCCCCCATACCTGGCAGTCCCGCTGGCAACAGGGATAACTTGAGTACCCTGGGGTGCCCAATTTTATATTTGTTAGTTATTCTCTTAGTTTCACATATATTCAGTAATGTCTTTCCTCTGGTCAGCTTGCCTCAGTTAAATAAAAGCATTAAAGCTTAATGTTTGGATAGCTTGAGAAATTCTGAATTAGGTAACATGGGATTTAGCCTCTCAAAGCTCAGAAAACTTATTTACCATGACTGAACAACTGTTGGGGAGTTAATCTTTGGTAATATGTACCCATGGGGTAATGATTTAATAAATTTAGCCAATCCCCTTTAGTGAAATTTATTGCACCCTAGGGGATCCCCGCCAAGCCTATAAAAGGAAGTGGTCCCCGCTTTTTGCTGGCTTTGAACTAGTCATGACTGGGGGAGAAACCTTTGATGGACTTCCCAGGTTTACCTGTGGAGTCAGGGAAATTTGACTTCCTGACTTGGCACTATTTGCTCAGTTAGTATTCATAATAATGTTGCCCCAATTCACGGGGTTCCACCATGAATCAGCCAGGGTCTTTTTTTTTAGTACTAGATGGTCCCAAATCAGCCAGGGTCTTTTGGCCAATAATATCGTTATTTATATTTAAATCAATTTTTATTGTCATTAAGGACTTTAAAATGTCTGAAATTTCTCTTTTCAGCACAATTGCCCCAAAACATTCTTTTTTTTTAGCCTGGAGGAAAATGTTTGACAGGGCCCACATTGTTAAAGGATGTGCATAGTCAGTTGACGCAGATTGAGCATAGTTAAAAACAAATTAAAGATGATGAACATATGCAAGGCTCCCACCCATAAGACAATGAAGGGTATAAGCAGATAAAAGAGGAGCTTAAAAGCATGTGGGAGTGGTGGAAGTTGACCAACAAAACCTAAGCTCACTTGTGTCAAAACTCCATTTTAAAGTCAATGTGCTGATGAGATAGATTGAAGAAATATAAAATCACCAGCTGGGGATAGAAGTCAGGCTGGCTTATGTGAACCCGCTACACAAAAGCCTGTTGCCGCCATTAAAACCAGGACTGGGCACTCAAGATCAGTTCAATTTTGCTCTTCAACTTCTTTAATTAGTTGGACCTTTACTCAGAGACACGGGTACAGATGCTCCTGTGGCCCATACCCTCACTGGGGGAGACCATGTTTCATTCAAACCATCCTTCAAGGAAAAGTCATCCCTGGAGAGGGCATTATAGCTTCATTTGTATATGTCTATGAAGCAAATTTGGAAAGGTCAACTGACCACCAGAAGGGCAAAAATATCCTCTATTGTTTGAGTCACATGGCCAAAGAAGTGATGGTACCTCATATGGATGCCCTTGCACTTGGTCTGAGGGTAAGGGGACGCTTCCTGTTGAGTTTGGATCAAAACAAAGCTTAAGCATAATAAATAAAATTTATTTAAAAACTTGCTTTCTTTAAAGAGTGAAAATAATATAAAAGTTTAAAAATAAAAAGTAAAGAAATACAAATCAACAAAAAAGTTTTATTAAAAAGTAAAAAATTACTTTTCCAAAAAATTACTTTAAAATTCTCATGAAAAACTGCAAGAAAAGCAAGGCATACACATTTACATACAATCATATGTATAATATACATTTGTTTATATATTATATTGTAAGTATATATATGTATACTTATAATATATATTATATTTATATAATATATATATATGTGTTGTATATATACAGTATATATTAACTTATATATAGTATTATATATATGATATATAATATATTAATTTTTTTTTTTTGATTTCAACATTTTGCATTTTGATATCAACACTTTGCATTTCAAATTCAACTTTTTACAAATCAATTTTCAATATTTTATAATTCAACTTCAATATTGTATATTTTAATCTCAACAAAAATTTTGGTGATAGCTTTATTTTTTACTGCTGAAATAGTGCAAGCATATTATTACCCACTCTTTTTTCATATTTTAAAATATTTGTATCTTCTCATGCCAAATTACATTTAACAAAAGAATAACTGATGCTGATGAAATCAATGAGTCTGTAGTTAAATCTATATATAATGCAATCACTAAAACTAAAAATATTAGAATAGAATTATAAAGTATTGAATTTTAAATATAAAATATTGAAGTTGAAGTATAAAATGTTGAAAGTGAAATATAATATTGAAATTGAAATGCAAAATGTTGAAAGTGAAGTATAATATTTTAATTGAAATGCAAAATGTTGAAATTGATTTGCAAAATGTTGAAATCAAAGTAAAAATGGTATATTTACTTATAAAAAACTAACTGACTGACTGGCTGATATACTGACTGAAAGACATACTGACTGACATCTAAAACCTTCAAGTCTGATAGGTTCAATCTATTTGGGTGAGTGGGTGAGAATTGGCAAATATTATCAAATCTGAAACTATTGAGTATGATAGGTTCAAAATATTTGGTTGAATGGGTGAGAATTGGTGAATATTATCTAATAAATTACCAAATTGATCACCCAAAACTAAACAAAAATCATTATTGGAGTTTTAATTAGAGTAACCTATTTCACTATAAAACAATTAGCAGAAGCGTGTGACCATCTCACCTAAAGCAACTCCAAACAAGTTTTTACTTTGAATACCTTTATTAACCTCTTGCACTATAATGACATGCTATATGTGTCAATATGGTGCAAGAGGTTAAGTAAAGTTAGGTTAATCAGCTCACCAGCTACAATGGCAACAGCAAAACTTTTAGTCTGAGTGGCTCAAGAGTAGCACTGTCACAGCCTATAGGATATATCAGTGTGAGCTTATAAATAAACCTGAGCAATGCCAGGGAACTCCACTTTGTAATATAAACCCTAAATTAATCAGTTCAAATTCGCTGGGAATAAATAAACTCAAGCAATGTTGGGTAACTCCACTAGTTATAGATATAAGCTAAAAATAAATGATTGAAATTGTTCAGTTTTAAAGGAGCTGGATATAATTTGATCATTGAGCTTCATATATCATAACAGGGATAGGTTATGGGTAGAATAAATTATCAGCCCAAGTAACAATGGGTAAATTGGCTAGTATACAATATTTTATTTGAGGTGGGTTGACCTTGGGACAAATATACTGCACCAATAGAAGGGCTATGGAGTAGGGAGTGAAAATATAGGAGTGGAGGACAAAACCCAAGTACTGGGGGTAAAATCTTCCTGCACATGTTCTGATAGGCTGGGATTATATGATCTAACTTCACTAATTTGCTTGGTTAGACCAAGGCATGGTGCATGAATCCAAATGTATTGATATCCACTTGGCACTGAAATACAATCTCTGCCAAATCAAGATTTGAACCTGTGTCATGAGGGGCAATAGTAGGATACCCATCCCAAATATGCCACATCCCCTAATATAATAATATACATTATGAAATATAAAAAATTATTTGAGGTGGGTCAACCTTAGGACAAATATACCACACTGAGAATGGTTTCTAGCCAGTACAGGTTTTGAACTAAGAACCTGCACTAGGGGTGGAAGAAGTTATACCCACTCGGGTAACAACCCTTTAAATATGAAATATAAGTTTATAATTTATACTATATATTAATATTTTACATATATATATTTAATATATTATAAATATTACATATATAATTATATAACATACATATATAGTATTATAAATGCTATATTTAATATATATTAAATATATTTATATACTTTGTATGATTTCACATATTATTGTATATAAGTGCGCACACTTTGCTTTTCTTGCAATCATACATGAGAACTTTTTTAAAATAATTATTTGGCAAAATAACTATTTTCTACTTTTTAGTGCAACTTTTTTTAATTGGTTTTTTCTTTTTCTTTTTTAACTTTTATATTTT
Source organism: Massospora cicadina (assembly GCA_022478985.1). Taxonomy (NCBI): domain Eukaryota; kingdom Fungi; phylum Entomophthoromycota; class Entomophthoromycetes; order Entomophthorales; family Entomophthoraceae; genus Massospora; species Massospora cicadina. The sequence continues at coordinate 50,782 of JAKSZP010012237.1, forward strand.
CTCTCTTTAAAAAGCAAGTTTTTTGTAAAAAAAATCTTAGCTTTTATTTCCTACTTTTTAGTCATACTTTAATTATAGTATTATTATACACTGCATAAGTTTTATTAGTAGGTTAATTTAGATTTTCAAAGATGAAATTATATATTCAAATTTTTAATCTGTTTATAAAATATTTATCAACTTTTTATTCATAGTTTTTCTGTATGGAGTAATCCAATAGAAAAGTTTTTGATTACTAAAATAGAATTATATAGGACCATCTAGTACTAAAAAAAAAATAGAATTATATACCCCCCCTTGGGTTGGGACCATCTAGTACTAAAAAATAGAATTATATATATCAACCTTTTTTTGTCAATTATATACATTTTTCAGGTTTCAGTTGTTGAAGAATTAAGTTGATTTTTACTGATTGGGTAGTGTTTTTGATTGATTTGATAAGCTTATTTGGGGTCTGGCCAAATGTTTGGTGGTATATTATTTATTTGATAAGTTTATTTTTTAACTAGAATTGGTTCAATAAAGACAAACCTCTCTTAAACCTATAGATGACCATCTACCATTATATAAGCAAACAAGATAAACTTAAGCAAATCTTGAGAAAAATGTTTTTGAACTTTTAAATCAACTAACAACCAAAAGCCACCAACAACTTAAAAAACCAAATAACTTATCAAATCAATCAATCGGTAACTGCTTACTAAAAGTAAAGCTTATAAATTAACCTAATTTCACCAAACGCTTAACAAAACCATTAAAACTATTAAGCAAACAAATTTTAAACTGCTCATCTGTAACAATAAACTGAATAACGTAAAAATATATATCAATTTCACATCTTACATATAAAACTTTTTATTTTATTATAAAATTAAAAATCTGGCTTCAGGGTTCATACAGACTCCCTCCCATCCTTCCTATATCCAAATTTTAAGGCTCTACATGCTGTAGTTTTGAATGGGCATTGCACACACATACACACATGTACACTTGCTTTTATTATTTTATTTTATTTTATTTATTCGAGGCAAGCCGACCGGGGGATGGACATTACCGAAATAGAGAAAGAAAGTATCGACATGAAACCTGAGCAGGGTCAACTCTGTCGTAGAAAGTTTTTTCACCTCCGGATCGGGACTCGGATTTTTCTGGCTACGTCATGGGTAAGGTTTTCGTGTTATTATACCTACTAACCGCCAATAGTTTCCTTCGGCTGGCACCCCGATCGATGTGCGAAGGGCGGGAATCGAACCCGCAACCTTCAGGTTGGTAGCCGTACGCCCTACCGACTCGCCTTCCACCCCCTTCACTTGCTTTTATTATTTTTTTTTAGTACTAGAACTTGCTTTTATTATTAAAGATTAAATTTGATACGCCAGGCTTTGAAAAATTGACCTTTTATAAATTTTAAGTTTAGAGCCAAAAATGAGCTGATTATGCTAGAGGACGTATTTTTAAAATTGATTCTACTTTTGATTCAATGTTTTGATTTAAACCAACTTGCTAATTACTCAAATGACCACTAACCACATAACAAAACCATTTAGAATATCAAATCAACTGAATATCTAACTGCTCAGCCATAACTATATACTAATTACCATCAAAAATATATAGAATTTTCACTTAGTACATATAAACCTTTTCATTTTGAACATGAAAATAAAATTTTTTAATGGATTATTGATTGTCACCAGAGATACATAAGTGTGTTAAATCAAAAAGCCTCTAGCTACTCTAGAAGTTAGTTAAAAACCAATTGCAATATTTAAACATTCCCCCATTGTGAGTTAAAGAAAAGCAATTAAAAAGACAAGCCTTCATGCGCATCAGCATAAGAAATGGAGAGTCAGTGGTTTCTTTCATGGAACAGTTCTATATTGAAGTGAATATGTTATTATATTATGAAATGTAGACCTTGGATGATGCTGTTGCCGCCATCTTTTCTGGGTTGGCATCTCACCCTCCTCTGGAAGTGCACACCACTCAGTCAAATGCTATTTCCAAAACATCCATGATATATAAGGTGCTCTGCTAGATGTCGTTGACTTTCTGTTTTAATCTGGGCCACTTAGATGATAGCTCCTTTCTGCTCCCTGATTTTATCTGCACAGATTCTTGAGCACTTGCATTAATGACTGAAAATTAAACCTGGGGCAATAAACTTATGAAAACTATTATTAAAGTTGATTTCCCAAAAGCCATGTTTAGTAAAGGGTCCAACGCTAACAAGGTGCTTCTTTCTCTTGTGGATATGTTTGACCTGGTAGAAAACAATTCACTATTCTCTTCATTCAGATCCAAGCTGAGATTTAATAACAACAACCTAAGGATATCTGATCCTTGCACTCTTATTCCAAGAGTAAGCTATACAAAAAAGTATTAACAACTAAGCTATTTTCAGTTTTTATCAGCTCTTATTAGGGAATTAATGAATATTTTTATAGTATATTTGGCGCAAAGCTTTTCAGATGTCTACTGAGATCAATTTATTCTTCCCTTAAATTAGATTGATCCTTGAATGCAGCTCAATTATCAACTCAGCACTATGTTCTATGCTCAGATGCCAATGAGTTCCAAAGTGACCACCAACTCAAGAAAAGAGAGAGTTACCTCCTCTGATTGTCACCCCTCCAAAGGCTGTAGCAAAATCAGTCACAGTCTTAGCCAAGGGGCTACCCAGCCCTGTCCTTCCCCATGCAACAATTTTATAAAAAGGAATACCTCCAATTCCACCAAGTTGCCAACAAAGAAATACAAAAAGTAGCACCAGTTGCAAATTTTCCCCAAGACCCACATTACCAGCAAAAACATCGCCACCTTCACCGCCCTTCCCAAAGTTTGCCTTGTGAATGAGAACACCCTCTCCAAATATATCACTACCATCCTCATAGCAAAAATCAAGCTGCAAGCCCCACTCTGCTACCTCAACCCCTTTTGAGGATGCGCCCATGACCGTGCTCTCAGCTCTTTGCAGTACACTTTCTGACAGAGAGGAGGAAGATGAGTCTCCCATTCCAGACTCACCCAACCATGGACACACAGCGGTTTACCATCTCTGATCTGAGAGGATCATTTTAGTTTTTTTCTTATTTTGATTTGGTTTGAGATATATGTTTATCTCATTCTGTTCATTCAAATTTTAGTTTAGTATAAGTTTAGCTCCTCTGAGCTTGGTATTGTCCATCACCTGGTTGCTTACCTCAGTTAAATAAATAGATTGATATTTGAGTTCTAAGAACTTATCTCTTGGCATATCTTTGCCTTGATTTACTTAGGCAACGTAATTCTTGGTATTTGGTGACTAATTTATTGGTGTCAGGAACTCAATACCAATTAATTTAGGTTTGTTGCCCAATGACAATTCTACGATTTGACACAAACGTTAGAACGCCTAGATAGTTTATGACAACTCCCCATCTGTTTGCTCTGAACAATTCCCCATAATAATTTGACTGTTTAGTGTTGCTCCCTCATAAAATTCTTGCTCAATATTGCCAGGGATGATCCTCAACAAAACTAGACTAACACTTTTATTGGCAATCATTGTGAGATCTTAGATTTTAACCATTAGTAGAAAATTGATAATCAGTCAATGAGTTGGATAAGGTGGCAAATGAAATTCCAACACTTCCACAAGCTTGAAGTTTCTCATGGAGTAGTATCCAGACCCCGCGTTCTGGCCACTGAGAATCAAAAGATTAAGCCCTGGGTCTTGACTCTGAAGACCAAAAGGAGACCTTTCGGATTATGAGCCCTGAGGATCAAAAACCAGAAACCAAGCGGTCTGAACGTCCTCAGTGTGCCTACTGCAACAAGTTTGGGCACTATGAGACTGTGTTCTGAAAAAAAGAAAGCCGACATTAAAGAGCAGGGAAAAAGGCTTCAGCGTAGATATAGGCATCCCTATTGCTGAAGAATCTCATGTGCCTGACTCCCCTACTAAATTGCTTCCTTACCCTTTGTTGAGAATACCCCTGGGATGAATCTGAAGGGGTTACGAGGATGTTAGTTACTACATACTAGAAGTACCCGCTAAAGTGGAACTTCCTGATTGTTTAAATGCTGGAGGAGAAGATGAGACCACTATACCTGAGGACACGTACCTCAGCTAAGTTCTAGGGTGTCCTGCCTTTATTGACACTGCCATCGATTCTGATCAGCTCCTGGATGGCTTTATTCGACCTCTCCAGAAAGGTCACACCATGAAGTCCAACTTGGAGAGCTACCCAGATACCGCTCATAAACTAACCTCTACATTCTCATTCAATGAGGTCCTGCTCTTTATCCTAACTTCAAAGGAACACTCACAAAGGTGGAAGTGGTCATTCAAAAAGACCAGGTGATGTTCATCCTGGATACTGGCTTTCCAGTGAACGTAATCTCCTCAAAGCTTATCAAAAAATCAAGCTGGCACCTAGCTTGGATTGCAATCAAGACTTGGAACCGCAAGCCTAAACAACACCCACGCCATTGGGCATACCCTTTCTTATCCATTTAAAATTGGAAAGCTCATATTATCACTCTCAGCAGTGGCCTTGTGCAACAACACCTATGATATGCTCATATGTACCCAGTTTATAATTGAGTACTATGTAATAAACCACATGAAGAAAGATTTCCTCTCTTTACTTAACTATGAAGTCCCTTTAATCTTTTATTCAATAAAGATCCCAAAAAGAACAAATAATCTTTCCTAGTTGAATACACATTTTACACTTTGCCTTTAAATTATACCACCTCTGGGAAAAATAAAAAATACCCCAAATATGTGGTTTATAGTGACCGTATTCCTTTCTATGCTTTAGACGAGGTAGTATAAGCCTGGTGAACAACGAGTGGTTGACACAAAGATCACGCTCCAAATTCCACACCACTACTTGTTGCACCTCATAAGTCTTGAGGGCGTTAGCCCCTTGCAGCCTCAAGTATTGCCTGGTATACTAGACCCAGCCTACCAGAGGCCTATTACTATTATTTTGGGGAACCTCACTGGAAAGGACATGGTTGTAAGAAAACACAGGAGATTGGCAGAGGATTATTGACCCCATAGAGGACATTTAAAGTAATTACATCATTTTCTCTATGATGAACTTGGGTTTGCCAATGGATAACAAAGTATGTACCTTACCCAATGTTTATATCTCGGATGAGCTGACCCCAGATGAACTTGATAAAGACCACACATTATTGGAAGAGATAGCGACATATTTTTAAATCAGATAATGACTATGGCCATATAAAAAACTGGAGCCACTCCATTGATGTGGGTGATGCCCATCTTATTCTGTCAAACTTTACTGCAAGTCAAAGGTGGAAGAACAATATATGAGGACGGAACTTAAGCAGTTACTAGACGTGGGGTTACTAATTCATTCACTAAGCCCTTGGTCTTCCCCCCTTTTGCTAATCAAAAAGAAGAATGGAGGTCATCAGGTAGTCATGGACTGCTGAAAACTAAATAACCTCACAAAAAAGGACAATTATCCTATCCCTTGTATTGATGACGCCCTAGAACAACTTTCCAGATCTAACTTCTTTTCCACAATGGACTTGGCTAGCATCTCTTGGAAAATGGACCTTTCTCCACAAGAACAAAATAAATGCACTCTTATTTGCAGCGAGGGTCTCTTGTCAATCCAAAAGATTACCTCAAAGGTTGTGCAACGCACCTGCAACTCTCCAGCGCGCCATGGATAACATCTTGAAGGACTTAAAGTTAAGTTCTGTCATCGTCTTTCTTGATGACATCACGATGTTCTCTAAAACCTTCACTGAACAATCTACTCACCTGAAGGAGGTTTTAACGCTTATGTAAGTCAAATGTCAAGTTTAACTCCTCAAGTGCACCTTTTTTTAGTACTAGATGGTCCCAACCCAAGGGGGATTCATCGATGTTCCTTAAGTGCACCTTATTCCAGAAGAAATTAGACATCTTGGGACACGCCATCTCTCAGGAAGGAAACCAACCTATACAGAAAAAGGTTGAAACAATATCAAAAATGCCTCCCCTAAAAAAATCTAAGAAATATTCAGGTATTATTAGGAATGATGGGGTATAACCATCAGTTCATCCCCAAGTTCACCCAGTTCAGCGAGCCTCTTGTTTGCCTAATGACAAAAAAACACTCCTTTTCATTAAGGCGCCATAAAAATGCCGCTTTTGAGACGCTGAAGCAACTGCTACAACAATGTCCTATACTGAGGCACCCAAATTATAATAATCCCTTCATCTTGTTCACTGACGCCTCAGACTATGCCATTAGGGCCATCTTAGCTCAATTGGATGGAAACGGTGTAAATCATCATGTATCCTACTTCAGCAAGATGCTGTCAAAGACGGAAATCAACTACAGCATCACAGAGATGGAGTGGCTTGCCATTTTGTTAGATGTGAAGCACTACCGCCTTTTCCTGTATGGAACTAAATTCACTGTAGTTACCAACCACGCTTCACTGAAATGGTTACATAACATGAAGGATCCTACTGTCCAGTTTTCGCGCTGAGCTTTAAAGTCTGGCATTATAACACGAAGCTCAAACACCACGGTGAAACCTGACACATGAATGTTGATGGGTTAGTTTAGCTACCAGTCCTGCATTTGGATAACAGCGAGGCGGAGAGGTTATATGACCTACTAATGACCCCTCTGACTGGGAGGATGAGGATGAGCCTGCCCAGAAAATATTAGGCCGGCACTCCCACAACACCAAAGTGGAGAGCAGGAAGTTGTATAAGCAGGTGAGGGGCAAGGTGGTTGCACTATCTACGGCTTTTGAACGTGTACTGCTATCCTATAAGCTCACTCTACCTAGGCATGGGGGAGCAATGAAAACCCATGTCTGTATTAGGGTGTTACACCATTGGGAAGGAATCATGGAAACTATTGTTGAAGTCTTGGAAGCCTGCCTCACCTGTAAGAAGCAGTCAAGTTTTAAGATTAAACACAAATGATAACCTACTACCAACTACCACCTTCCAACAACCTTTCCATATCATCAGCCTAGACGTGGTAGGTCCCCTCCCACAGACTACTAGTGGGAACAGATAGATCTAAGCAGGCATTGCTCATCTTTGGGAGTGGATTGAAGCTGTGGCTCACCCAGCCTAAACGGCCAAGGCCACTGCAACGTTCTTACATCAAAACATTTTCACTCACCATGGCTGTCCCCAAGTACTACACTGCGAAAATGGTAAGAACTTCACCGCCAGAGTAGTCAAGATCCTGGCTACCTTTATGGGTAACCAACAACTCTTTCTGGCCCGTACAATCCCAATATCAATGGGATTGTGGAGGTGCCTATGGAACCTTCATATCATTCCTTCTAAATATGGCATCTTTTGATCCACTCTATGGGATCAATTATTACCCAGTTTTCTTATGGGATGCTGGATTAGTTATCATTGGATCCTGAAAATGTCCCCATTCCGTGTTTTATATGGGTAGGAACCAGGAATACCTTCTCTTTTAGCTAAAACTGTTTTCTATAGAGTTGAGTGACTTCAGAAAGCCATGAGAAGATTGTCTCGGCGCATCCTCCAGTTCCAATCTGAGGCCATGACCAATTTAGCTAAAACTAGATTAGAGAAGGACAGGCTGCAAATGATCTCCAGGCCCCCTACCTTTCTTCCAAGTGTCTGACCTGGCTCTGTATTGCCATAACCGCATCACTTATAAAAGTGGTAAGCTTGATCAATCTGGGAAGGCCTTTTCATCATCACCTACAAGAGAGGTGCTGAGTATTCTATAAAATCCCTGGATACAGGTATTATTATCAATTGGGTACATGGCTGCTTTATACAGCTTTATTTTCCCCTCAACATTTAAGATGTGAATGATGTCAAACAATTTTATATCAATTTCAGGAGAAGACTGTTTTGGCAATAATAGTCTGAATTTACTAAGTACAAAATTGCCCAACTCACGGTGAAATGAATAACCTGAGTGATCATTACTCCTCGCCTACCATTGACAAGGGCAGATTGAGCTGCCCTTGTCACTCCTAACCCTCGGCGGAATACCCCACATGAGTTGGAGAGTCTCCCAATCCCTATAGATAATTCTGTGTGTTTGTCTATAGCAAAACCACCCCCTTATATAGTTTTGAGGGGGTCTCAAAGGGTAAATAAATTTTACCCATTGATCATGAGCTGAAGCAGATGGAGATTGGCTGCAATGAGCTTATATCCGATGCAAATGATTGTGAATAATATATAAAAACTTTCCTGCATGGTTTTATACTACCTACGATGGACTAATCACATTGTGATAATACCAGACAAAGAAAAATTACTTTCCTGATTGTGGATTGGCCAGATCATTAAACTATCTAAGCCAGGCCACTCAGTCTATATTAAATTTAATTTTTGCCCCACTATTAGCCTTTGAGAACTTTAGATACTTGGGGAAGGTATTGAAATAAAGTATCATCTATCCCACCCAAGCCACAAATTAGAAAAAAACTATAATATATCATCTATTGTTTGACATGGTTTAAGTTTGCCAATTTATTTTGCAAAAAAACAAATAAAAAAATTGTTTGTGGAAATCCTGCTGAATATCAGCACGTGTGAGCATTAGCTAGCAGTATTCCATACCTTTTTAAAGAAAATTGAAGGAAGTCTCAAAGGATAAATATATTTGATCACCAATCAAAAAGTAGAGAATAACTAAAATTGACAAAAATGAATTAAATTTGAGCCCACATAACGTTAATGCCCCCTATGCCCTTGCTCTTCGCCTTACCCCATGCTCTTCTATGGGAAGAGGAAAATACTGCTGAGGATGAGCCCCTAAATCCTCCTCCCCTTACACCATGGTAGTATAAGCGGCTATCCGCTGTTTACCTGGTGGTTGTGTTTTCATGTTGCATTTAGTCTATCCCTTTTCGTTGGGTTGGTTTTTTTATTATTTTATTTCACTTTTCTTTTTTTAGTACTAGATGTATTTTATTTCGCTTTTCAAGATTTAATATTGTTTGTCCCCTGGTTGGCATACCTTGAGTAAATTTGAAATTTGAATTAAATCTGAGCTAACTGATTAGGTGATTATAAGTAAATCTAAATGTTCACATCCTTTGAACATCTTAGCAATTGATGACCAGTAAGTTATGTCAGATTAAAAATATCTAAAGCGCTCTGATTGTTCAACCTTCTCAAAATCAAAAATGTCTTCTTTTGATTCAAAACGTGTCACCTTGGATCAGTAATGCGTCGTTTTGGATGGTAATATGAATCAAAATAAGACGATAATAAAGGTTAGACTAATCTTTGGATCAAGTAAACCAAACCAAACTTCATCAGGTATAACGTTGATATTCTGAAAGCATCCCCAAATCTACGTCCTCACATTGTTGGCAAATCACAGCAAATGAAGGAACATAATCTTGGTCATGTTCAAATGTCTTTCCCCTTATACAAAAATATATAAAATTTCTTTTATTTATAAATGTCGCGTAGCATGGTTTAAATATTTAATCAGAATCTATGGGCTTTAATTTATAAAGAGGTATAAAAATCCCTGTTTATTTAATAAAGTATAATTTACTATATCTATCTTCCTTGTATTTTTCCAATAATATTTATGGTCTACCTTTAGGTCTCAAAGTTTTAGATAGTTGCCAAGTATAAGTACTTCTGTGACTGTCAATATTGTTGGAATCTTGAGGTTAAGCACCTGCGAGCAGCACCATGATAAGAATTAACAAGTGTTGCTAACTACAGGGGCCAGGTACACCACAATTTTCACTTTTAATAGCTGAGAATATAGGATGCGCCTACTTTTAGCGTTACCAGATGGCTCAATATTGGGAATAGTGATGAGGATGAAAGGATGGAAAGCACTTATGCTTTTACATATGAAGAGCAATTCATTAATGTTGTCATACCAATAAACTCGTCATATTACTTGGCCTTCCTCTGATGCTGTTAGAAGTTTAACTCATGGCAGATTAGACCCTGGAGACATTGCATATCTTGAATTAGGTTATTTTGTAGAGTATTGTCAGATGTTTCTCTATGAGAATAGAACTTCCCAATACTTATAGTCAACTTGTAAATCAAACTATATATGTCCGAAAATTCGCTAATTGGCCTTGATCCATATGGTACATTTTCTAGATGTGCTTTTTGAAGAGCTACTTCATCACATACCGAGCCATGATGCCCTGTTTCTTGCTTATGATACCCTCTATAACCTGGCATCAAGACATTTTGGGAATTAAAGGTCTGGAGTAGAAGAGAACAAAAGATTTATAATTTGACTTCATGAGCGAATTACTATGATTGAACATAATGTAGCAAAGTACGTAGAAGAAGCCATGAAGATATAATTCATTGAGCTGGATGTGTCTGCTATAAAAACTTAGTCATTTATTGATGAATTTGCAAAATAACTTACCAAACATGAAGCTCAAACTTATAGCTAACTGTTATCTAAGGCTTCTATCTCTCAGCAAGATAATGATCAACGTAGAACCTTTTGGAGCAACAAATAACCCAAGCCTTATTTCGACTTGGAGAAATTGAACTACATCCTTCTCAAAGTGTTCAAGGTTCTATTTCCACATTGGAGAACAAAATTTGCACAACTGGAAAAGGAGTAACGCTAAAAGTCTTCCTCAAAAATGTCAAATATCTGGCTAATTAATTTATCAAGTGTGAAAAGGGTTTCCAAAGTGTCAATAGCACAATTGAAGGGTAAGATTGGTTACAGGATGTTTGCAAGCACTTGAATAACATTGAGAATACTTGTGATTAAGTTAAGAACAGAAAAAAATCTCAAGGGTCTCACCCAGTTGATGATTCAGGATGTAAGATCAAAGAGGATTTCCTCAAGCGTGTCAGGGATGTAAAATCTAATAATCAAATTTTGTTTTCTTTGATTTAATCTACGCTTTAAGGTTAAAGAGCTAAAACACTGAGTCAAAGATCTTGTGACTAACAAGATTTAGATGGAAGCCAGGATAACCTTATTTAGATCCGTAAACCTTTTGACCCCTGAATAATGGAAACTGACTTAGATATGAAAGAGCAAAAATGTCATCTCTCTCATTCATTAGATCATTTAGAGATTTGACCTGATGCCACTGGGCGTGATACTCTCACCATCCATGCCCTTACCAAAGGTGAACCAGTCCCATTTTAACCTACTTTTGAAGACAAGATTATCCCTGCCTAAAGTAGCATTGCCACATTTCTGTATGTTTATGAATCTTTTTGGAAGGAGCTAGCCATCACCAGAAAGTAAAACTTATCCTCACCTGCTTTAGTCATATGGCCCAAGAAGTTATGGTTCCACATATAGAAGTCCTATTACCTGGGTCAAGAATCAAGAAAGATCTTATCAATGAATTTAGTTAAAAACAGAGATTGAGCATGGAGAAGCAGGTTTTCATGAGAATCATTGTGAAGTAAGGAAAACCAGTTGCTTCTTTTTCAATTGGTTCTACAATGATGTTTTGACCTTTTATAACTTTATATTCTCACCCCCAACGACGCAATAGCTGCCAATTTGACTATGTTGGCCCCTCATCCTTCTTTTGATATGAACGCCACTTCAGTGAAACGTTATCTCAGAAATGTTCACTAAATAAAGGAAGCCCTGTTAAACGTCGCTTATCTCCAAAAACTCAAAACATGGGGAGTTACTTTCAAACCTCAAGAACTAATTATTGAGGATCAAAAGTGAAAACAAACTGAGCGTCCATTCTGGACCTATCCTAAAAGAATTGAACATGTTTAAATGATTGTTGTAAGAAGAGATCTGAAGATGGTGAGCAGGAAAAAGATTTGTAAATGTAGGTACAGGTACCCGTATTCTGAATAATCTGTAGTGCATGAGAAATCCCCTCTCCCATTGCACGTCTAGCTTGTATATGTAACACATCCAAGAAAATTCTTAAGGAGTTTTAAAAATGTTAGTTATTATGTTTTAGGAGCAACTGCCTATATCAAGATTCCAGAATGTTTGAACGCTGAGGGTTTAGACAACGCTATGATGCCAGATGGAACCTACCTCAGGCAAGTTCTGGGATTTCCAGAATTACTCTTACAACTAGTGATGCTAACCAGTTTATTGCCTTGCTAATTAGACCAATCTACCGTGTTTTTACCTTACAATTTATCAAGAAAATATGACCTGAGACCAGTAAAAAAATAAAATTTCACTTTAAATCTCAATGAAGTCCTTGCCATCCCCTCAGCTTTAGTAAAAATATTGCAAAGGTAAGAAGTCATCATGCAGTAATTCAGAGTCATGGCCATCCTTGATACTTATTCTCAAATCAATGTCTTGTCATTAAAACTTATTAAGAAGATTAAACTGGAGCCTGATTTGGGATATTTTAAGAGCATGGAACTGCTAGACCAAACAACATTTGAGCTATTGAAACTTACTCTTTCTTACCCATACAAATTGTAAATCTTGTTTAATCAGCACCTGCCATGGCTTTGGACAACAACAATTATGATATGATCATTGTCGTTCAGTTCATGCTTAAGTATGATGATATTATCTTATGAAGGAAGTTTTCTCTATCTATTAAAACATGTTTTTCCTCTAGTTCTAAATAATAAATATTCCAGCAATAAATGATATTCTTTCCTTTCTGAATACCCTGCTTCTGCATTGACATTACCTTATACTGCATTAGGACGAAATACCATAAATTTTCTGACTAGGTAGGCACTTTAGAATTAATTTCCATCTATGTTTTAGAAGTAATAAGAATTTTATGGTGACCAACAGTGATTAATACTAAAATTACTCTAAAAATCCCCAGCGTTGCCTGTTAAGTATAATGAGCATTTATGTAGTAGTCCCCTTGAATAATGAGTCTTACTTGGAATATTAGATCCAATATACCAGAAGCAAGTCAGCATACTATTGGGAAATCCTACAAATAAGGTTTTCCTTATGATGAAACATTAATAAATGGGAAAAGGTCTGTTGATTATAATCATGGAAATTAAAAAAGTCCATTTTATTTGTTTCATGTTGGACATGGGATTACCTACCAACAAGATGATTTGCACTATATCTAACTTTCATAATCAGATGTATTACTCCTGAAGAGCTTAAAAATTTATTCTTAACTAGAAGCTTTAAGCTATATTTTTCCAAGTCTGATACTGACTGTGGATACATGAAAAATTGGAGCCACCCAATCAAGATTGAGGGATGCCAATCCTATCCAATCCAAACCTTATCATATTAAAGGTAAAAAACAATTGAGGAAAGAGCTAAGACAATTACTAGGCGCTTAGTTAGTAGTACCATCCCAAAGCCCTTTGTCATCTCCCTTTTGCTTATCAAGAAGAAGGATGGATGCCACCCACCTGTGACAAACTATTGGAAGCTGAATAACCTCACCAAGAAAATAGCCATCCTATCTCTCATATCAATGGTGCTCTTGCTGAACACTCTGGTTTTAATTTCTTTTCCTATATGTACTTGGCAAGTGGGTACTGGCAAATGGGTCTCTCCCCACAAGATCAGTAAAATTGTGAACTCAAATGCATTGAGGGACTACTTCAACCCACTTGACTTTCTCAAGGTTTATGTAACGCTCTTTCTTCAAGTATAATGAGCAATGTAACAAAGTTAACAGGACATTATGCCAATTTATGTGAATTTTAAATTTTAAATTTTATTTGAGGTGGGCTGACCCAGGGACAGTACTGCACCGATTAGGGGAGTGAAGAAAACAGGAAAGAAGGATAAAACCCAGAAAACCTCCATGCGCGGTGTATGATAGGCCAGGAACTCCATGGACCGCCTTTGCTACTTGCTATCTCAGTTTGGGGCATTGGCGCGCAAAACCAACACAGTCAAAATCGTCCCCTACCCAAAGTCCATTACCAGGATCAAACTCGGGAGGCAGTGGTAGAGGGTCCATACTCTACCACTGGGGTATCCTCCCAATTTATGTGAATTTTATCTTAATGATATCACAGTTTTTCTTGAAACTTTCAATGATTATCTTATAAATCTTAAAGAAGCCTTGTAATGGGCTTAAAAACTCTTACATCAAACTATAACCCTCAAAATGTGTTTTTGTTTATATAAAACTAATTTTTGGCAGTATCTCTCAAGAGTAGATTCAGACTTTGCAGAACAAGCGTGAAGCTATATACAAAGTTTCTGAATTTCAAAACCTTTGAGATATACAGATATTTTTAGGTATGATGGGCAATTACAATCAATTTATACCAAAGTTTTCTCAGCTCATTGAGCCTCTCGTTTGTCTATTGACCAAGAACACTCCTCTCTATTGGGGTGCAGAACAAAAAGTAGCTTTTAAGACCCTAAATAAGTCAAAACAAGAACGACCTATCTTTTGAACTCTGGAGGATGATAAGCCTTTTATATTTAAATTCTAAAATTTTAATTTTTTTAAATTAATTCGAGTAAAGCTAACCAGGGGATGGACATTACCAATATAAAACAAATAAAGCGAACCAAAAACACAAAAAAGCCCTAAATGTGTGGCAATACACCAAAACAAAAGGAAAATAACCTACTGGGTGTAGCAGCAGTGAACTGATTAACCCACTATGGCAAAAGGGGAGAGGGGATCATGCAGATTATCAATTAATTTTTACAATTGAAGAGGCGGATTAAAGCTGAGAGCAAGGGGGTTAGGGCATCCGCAGGATGTAGGTTGAGGTAAAAAGATAATTGACAAGATATTTAGTAACAATTTGGGCCTGGAGCAAAGACTCCAGGGTTTTGGCAACATGGTGTTCAGCTTGTATGCATGCATCAGGAAGCTAGGCGAAATTTTTTATATTGGCTTTGGTGATACGTGTGGTGGGGGAAGTTCTGCCAGTGCAGCCCTGTGATTGACAGCAGAGGTGGCAGTGTCTTTTAATCGTTCAATTTCCATTCTTGCAACCTCAGGGAAATCAGCAGGGAATTCAGCTAAATGTAGCCCTTCTTTAAATTCAGCAACCAAGAGTGCCACGGCTGCTTGGAGATGGTTACTATCAAGAGAGGCCACCGCAGCTCGCAAGTTGATGGTCACTCAAGAATGGGGTAGCAGTGGGTTTGGTGATATATTTTTTGGGAAGGAATGGGGCATCAAAGTCTGAAGACAAATATGGTTCAAAAATTAATCAGAAAGTCTGGAGGTGGGATAATTTCCCCAGATTCAGTTATTTCATTCAATAAGTCCCAGGTATTTTGGTTGAATAGGATTGATTCAGATAGATGTGGCTGTGATTGGGTAAGTTTTGGGGTGGGAAATTGTTTGTTTGAATTCGGGTACAAACCTGCTCCCAATTGGGTATATTCTGAGAAATTTGGCCAGCTTGGGCTTTAGTTGCAAAGGTTTGCTGATTTCTCAACCGTTCAGCTGGAGGGAGTGGGGGCAGCCAAAATTCCCACTTGAATGATATTTGTGTGGCCTCACATGTGAGCTTGGCAGTTTCCACTTTTTTGAACTGTGGTGACAGGCTTTTTGGAGTGGTCCAACTCATGGCAGAGGGATAAAATGTGCAATTATTATTGGTGCAAGCCCAAAAGAAAGATCTGGTGCAGATGAGATATAGGCACGCAGTGAGATGTGCTGGCTATGGTTGGCTGGTGGGGGTAATGGTTCCATTGCCTGTGGTGCTGCTAATCATTCAGCATCGCTTGGGACAAGGAATTGGAGGATGGAGTCTGTGTCATATTTGAACAGCCCTGTCTTCAATTCTTCATAGAGTGTTTGAGGGGGAAGGTGTGAAGGAAGGTTTGCAAAAGTTACCACAAATGTGTTATCACTAGGGAGGCATGTATGGGTTGTGGTAATGGGTGTGTTTTTATAAATTAATGGCGTAGCTGCTGCAGCAGCTGCGTCTTCTTCAGTGGGAAAGCCTACATCAAAATAGCGCTTGTAAAGGCAGAAGTCAATAAACCCAACTGGTGCAAACGTGGCCGTTGCCAGCTCAATTATTGCTTTGTCAGCACATGGGAAGAGACGTCCATATTTGACGTGGAGGCAAAAGTGAATATTAGATCTAGGTAGGGCTAGGGGGTGGAGGCAGGTTGGACAGACTCACGCTAAGTGTAATAAGCCCCTTGGAGGGAAAAATCGGCCTGATGCATTAGGCAGACTGGATAAGCCAGTCTGCACATGTTTGCCTGCTGGGCGGAAAGTTCTATTGGGTGGAGCACTGCTGCTCCATACTGGGGCAGCAGGTTGTGGATCTGCAGACATAAATGAAAAACTGATGCTGTATAGGTGGCAATGGAAAATTAACGGATACTTTTTAATTAAAATTGCTCAAAAGTGTTATTGAGTTTAAAGATATACTGTATCAATAAGCCTTTTATATTATTTATTGATGTCTCCAATCATGCTGTCTGAGCTATTCTTGCTTTACTTGATAAAAATAATGCGGATCACACTCTTTCATATTTCAGCAAGATTCTCTCAAAATCTTAATGCATTTATAGTGTTACTGAAAAGTAATGCCTCACAATCCAACTACCAATAATACCATATCACCCCTTTTTTATATGGAATTATGTTTACTGTTATCACTAACCACGCCTCTTTGAAGTAGTTGCAGAACTTTAAGGATCCCAATTGAATATCGTCTCTGGGCCTTGAAGCTCAAGCACTATGATATAAGAAGTGAACTTTGCGCTGAAACCCAACATAAAAATGTAGCTATATCAGCTAACTATTTATTTTTCAACTGGATAATAGTAAGGCTGAGAGATTACATGACCTTTTTATGACCCCCAAAACCTGGAATGAGGATGATAAACCCATGTAATATGCTATTATAACACTCCCAAAAAACATCGATGAATCCCCCCCCTTGGGTTGGGACCATCTAGTACTAAAAAAAAAATAACACTCCCAAAAACACAATGTTAAAAATGGAAAGTATTACAAAAAAATAGCATAAAATGGTTGCTTTACCTCCAGTCTTTAGAATGAGTATTAAAAAATGTGATAGCATACTCTTCCCTTGGACATGGGTACAAAAAACTATGAATGGATTTATAGATTGGTGCTATTGGCAATAGATTAAGTAAGTTATTATCGAAGTTTTAGACGCTTGTCTAGCCTGTAAGAATTGTGTAATTTTAAAAACCAAATACCAATACCATCCTACTACTACCCCCATCATCCTTTTCACACTATAAGCTTAAATGTGGTAGGTCTATTAGCTCAGAATACCTGTGGAAACTGGTATATTGTAATAAATTTGATCATTTTTGCAAAATTGGGTCGAAGCTTTTGCTCTTCTGGCTCAAAATGCTAAAGCTGCTACCACATTATTACATCATTATATGTTTATAGACATGTTGCCCTCAGGTCCTTCTTTGTGATAATAGTCTGAATTTTAAATTGAGAGTTGTTAAGATCATGGCTATCTCTATGGGGATCAACAACTCATATCTGCTCCCTACTACCTCTAACAAACGGTACAGTTGAAAGAGCATAATGGAACTCTGGTTTCTACATTAGGTAAAATGGCCAATTCAGACCCTTAAGTTTGTATCATTTCTTGCTTAGTGATCTTATAGCTTACCATATTAATTAGCACTGAATACTTAAGATGCAATTTATTGTATCTTGTATCTTGAGAACCAGGAGTACCCATTGTCTTATCTAAAAATATATTCTCTTCAAAGACTGAAGATCAAAAAAGTTTAGAGATTGCCCCAACATCATAAATCTTCAATCTGATGCTAAGTCCAATGTACAATGACAGTTACTAAAGTGAGAAGAGCTGCTAATGAACTCATTCAACCTCAACTTTAATTTCAGATAGCAAATTTAGTTTTATATTATTACAACCACATCACTCCCCTAAGTGACATACTTAGTTCAATCTGGGAAGGACACTTTGTTGTCACTTATAAGAGGGGTGATGAGATCCCTTATTAAATCTCTTGCCTCAGGGGTCACATAAACAGAGTAAAAGAACAATTTTTAAGACAATGTTCTCCCCCCTCAAAAAATCCTTAGAAAGAGAGTAATGTTGGTCATCTAGGGTTTTAGTTTCAAAAAATATTCAGGTGTTAGATATTCTAATAAAATTACAAAAAAAACACAAATGAATTTCTCAGATGATTATAAGAAATAATTCTGTAGTTTGTCCGCGCACTAACCTGAATTTAGTTGTGCTACCTAAAAAAAGAACACCCCATTTTATAGACTTGAAGAGGGTTTTGAAGCATGGTAATGTTCTATCCACCAATCAAGAGCTAGAAATATTTTACCGGACTAAAATGAACTTACATTTGATCCAACTGTTTAAATAAAATATGTAGTCATTACTGAATGGTTATGTCATTTAAACATCTGACCAATCAATGGCCAGTAAGTTATGACAGAGTAAATTTATCCCAAAGAGCTCTGATTGGGCAACCATCTCAAAACTTAAAAACTCTTCTCTTATAAACATGCTACCTCAAATCAGAAAAGCGTCATTTTAGATAATAATATGAATCATAACAAGACAATAAGAAAGATAAGACTAACCTTCAGATTCAGTGGATCAACTAAACATCATCAGGTATACTTTAATGATCCAAAAGCATCCCCAGATCTACATACTCACAATGTTTAAAAATCATTATAATAAGGGTTGAATCATTCATTGTGGTCATGTCCACATGTCTAGCCCCTATTACATAGTATATTAAATCTCTTTTATATGAAATGTCATAAAACCGAGTTTTATTATAACCAAAACCAATGGTTTTTACCAAGAAGGGTATAAAACCCCTGATACTATTAGATAAAGTAACGTTTACTATTTAACGTACTTGTTAATTGCCAGTACTGTTTTGTAGATTACTTTTGGGTCCAAAATTATCAAATAGTTGTCAAGTTTACTAAGGTTGACAGTCAGTAGCATAAAAATTCTGAGGTTAAGCACCTGCAACCATTGCACTTACCAGGATATAACACATGGAGCAAACGAACTTTCTTTAGATAAACTCATAATTAAATGTTTTGATGACCAGAGTCAAGTTTTTGATTATGCTTTACTTACCTGAGGGACAAATGACCTTTTCTGATGTGAAAATCAGGTTTTATAAAATAAAGGTTTAAAGTACATGGCCACTTGATAGGATGAATTTATAACCATTTAATTCATGAATAAAGAGACCATTAATAAGTTTTCTGACTAATTTTACCACGAAGCTCAGGTGCTGCTGGGCGCTAAACCATGGTGGATTTTAAAAATCAAGATAATTCTAGGGATGCCAACAAGAACTATTTAGAATTGCACCAGTCCCTGATTTTGGCGTTTATATTGGATTTGGATACACCATACTGATTAGATAATTAAAAAAGATTCTAAGTCGCTTTTGGACGCCCAATGTTGATGCTTGAACAAGTGGCTCACATGAGTTTATGAGATTAATAGAGGGACCATAAAAACCATATTCCTATTGAGAATAATTACAGAAACCGCCATAACTTAGCCAGTATAACTTTCTTGATTTCTGAATTTAAGAGGAATTGTATGGCATGCTGTCCTAAACAACGCCCTGTGATAAAACTTGTGCCAATTCAAGAAAATGAAGGCAGGAAAAGAGCCACTAGAAATGAGGGGGGCGTTTTACTGCCAATTGTCATCCAGTCATCTCTCAGATCATTAAAGTAGGTGTGAGCTATAATTAGTACCAGAAACTGTTAAAAGCATTTTCACAGTGTCAGCCAACGTCAGATGTCAGCATGCTGCCATGGAACAAGAGGGGCAAGAAGTCATACTCAAAGCTATGCCACAATTACTGATGAACACAATTAACTTTGGAGATATTGAATAATCATAATCCTTACTTACTATAAATGGGGTTAAAGTCATGCTCCCAGTCAAGACCTTATCCACATTTCCCAATGTAGAACAGATTAAGACATAGTCTATCAAACTGATATACCTTCCATTTGTGCAATAAATGGGGGATTCACACTAATTTTATGATTGTACAATTATAATGATATTAACATAAACAAAGCATGGGCTCAAGTCATTGTTGATAGCGGCGCCCCTATAAATGTTAATTACAGCCAGTTATCAGACGATTGAGAATAGCTCCTGATTTGGCCCACCATCGAAGATATAGAACGGCTGGGCCTATGAGTACTACTGGTGAGTGCATATAGCGCTTTAAAAATGAGGCTCAGCTCTCTGCAGGTTAATGATCCTGCTATAGTGCTTTCCAATGACAACTATCAATTTATTGTTGGTAATAGTTTTAATCAAGTTTTATGGTTCCATTTTATAACTATGCGGAGAACACCTTTACTATACTAGGTCAAACTTTATGACTACAATATTTTAGGGATAATCAGACATCTTTAATCATAGAAATAATTTTGTAATGTGATTTTTATAGCAATGGTTTGGTTTCTATCTGCTATTAACGAGTGGGTCACAAAGTTTCCATCTAGCCGCCATACCTGAGAATAAAAATTATTTTTAAAGCTTTTATGACTTTATTATATATCCTAAATAACTTTGTATGGTGTTAATTTGAATGATCTTAGTCACCTGAAGAATTGTTGAGAAAAATATAGTCCCCTGGTAACGGTTGAGTGAGGAACCTTTCACTGCTTCTGAGATAATTTTGACGGGTCACCAGGAGATCTGTAATACTTGCCAATTTGACTTCCTCTAAAATTTTTCTTCAAGAGGGGACAGAAGGTTGCATTTGTACATCTTATTATGCTAGAAGAAATATGTGAAGTACATGAGTATGAAAATCTGACAGAGTTTGGCTTTCCTAAACTAATCCTAACAGAAGTGTGAAGTTGTTTCTATAATAACGCGACAAGCTAACTGTGGATCAGAAGGACTAAGAAATGGCGTTCATATAAAAAATGATACACTCAAGTATTTACAACAGAAAATAAAAACTTGGAGTGCTATGTGAAGAACCAACACCATATTGATACCGGGGATCAAAGGTCATTTCATTGCAGACAATAAGGGAAGCAAGTCCAGTGACAAAGAGGCGCATTAAACATTAGTTAGCTTATACAATAATTAATGTTTGTTCATTTGTGCACCAATGGGCTAGTTTAGTACTCATAGAAAGAAAAAAATGGGTCAAATAGAGTCAATCTTGATTTCCAGTATTAAATAAGCATAACTAAAAGGGATCATAATCTTTTTCCTCAAATATCTGACCCCTCTGGACCAGTCAGGAGGAGCCAAATATTTAACAGATCTAGACCTCATAATTAATACTGAAGTATTTAACTGCTTCCTGAAGACCTAGAAAAGTTTACAAATATTCCTCTCAAGGATTGTTCCAACTGACTCATATGCCCTATTATAAAGCACAATGGCCACCTTCTAGCGGGCTGATAGACAATATCATGATGGGGTTTATAGATGAGTTAATTTTGATTATATCCATAATATAATTATGTTTTTGAAAAGTACAATCAACATCTAATAACTGGTTTGGGCTTTTATAGGCTATCCTAGGCTCAGTTAAATATCTAAGCCTAAAATATTCTAGTTCTTCAGGTCTCAGAATAAATATCTAGGGTGTATAGTTGACACTTGGGGAATATAGTCATAGTCTCAAAAACTCGACAGTCACATGAGAGAATCTGAGAGTAAGCGAGACATCTAAGTATTTCTTTGAATGGGCAGATAAAACTTCCATTTTACCAGTAATTTACACAGCTTGCCTTTAATCTATTACATCTGCTTTGAGGAGGAATAATTGTTCTAATGGTCTCAGAATTCAAGGACTATAAATGGCTTGAAAAGCGTTGAATGAAGCCACCATCCTGAGATATCCCAACTTAAATCATCACTTTATAGTGCTATATGAGCATTTCTCATAGCTATAGGAGCTGTACTTTCTCAGATAGGGGATTAAAGAGAAGAGCATTTGGTATCCTTATGTAGTCATGTTTTGGACAATCTTGACTGCAATCAAATTGTAACTGATTCTCTTTCCTCTTGACATCACTTTTGTGCGATTTGGATAAAAAGTAATCATTATTTTAACCCCCGCCACCCATACAGCATCAGTTTTCCATTTATGTCCATGTATCCACCACCTGCTAGAATTTACCACCCAACAGGCAAACGCATGTGGATGGGCTCATCCAGTCCGCCTAATACAATTGGCTGCCTTATCCCTCCAAAGGACTTAGCACTCACCTCGCACAAGTCCACCCAACCCAGCCCCCACCCCCTAGCCCTACTTCAATCCAATATCCACTTTTGTCTCCACGTCAGATACAGACGTCTCTTCCCATATGCTGATAAAGTGATTATTGAGCTAGCAATGGTCACCTTTGTACCAGTGGATTTTCCAACTTCCGCCCTTATAAGGGATATTTTGATATTGGCTTCCCCATGGAAGAGGACATGGCTGCTGCACTGATAACGCCCTTAATTTACAAAAAACACACCCATTACCACCATGCAAACTCATCTCCCAGTGATAACGCACTCGTGGTAACCTTTACAAACTTTCCCTCCCACCTTCCCCCTCAAACTCTATTAGGAATTGATGTCAGGACTGTTCACTTATGGAACAAACCCCATACTATAATAACTTGTATCAAGTGGTGCTGAGCGCCTAGCAGAGCTTTGGGTAATGGCCACCATTACCCCCCACCAGCTAAACATGGCCCAACACATCTCTCCACATGCCTATATCCCTTCCGTACCTGATCATTTCTTTTGGGCTTGCACTGACAATGGTCGCACTATCTGCCCCCTATGCCACAAATTGGACCATACAAAGAAAGTATGTCAATACAATTCATACCAAGAAAAGACTGCCAACTCCGTTCAAGAGGCCACACCAACTGCGTTTGAGTGAGGATTTTGGCTTCCCCACCCCCCAAGTAGTGCGCTTAATGAACTAGCAGCAAAATCTAGCAACCCAAATTTAAGACAGGCAATTTTCACCCATGCCAGCCAATCAGGAGCAGATTTGGATCCATATTCAATCCAAAAAATTTTCCTGTCCCAAAACTTACTCAACTAGATCCACCTATCACTGAATCAATCCAAGTCAACCAAAATCCCTAGGGCTTATTGTATGAAGTGACTGAATCTGGTGAATTTGACCCACCTCTGGCTAAACCAATCTTCTAAGAACCTTTTATAAATTCAGACTTTGATACCCCACCCCCACCCAAACAATATGTCCCCAAACCAAAGCAACCACCAGCTTACCAAGGCCGCGGTTGCCTCACCCAAAAACTACCAGCTTCACGAAGCCATGGCAAAATAAGATGATAATTTAAAAAAGGGCTGCACGTCCCCTTGTTCCCCTCCAATTTTTCTCCTGCTGCACAAGAGGAAATCCAACGCCTCTATGAAACTGCCACCGCCGCTGTCAAACGTGTCATTACTCTGGCAGAATTTTTCCATCCACACATGCCGACAGAGAAAACCTTACAAAATTTAGCCCAACTTCCTGATGACTGCATCCAAACCAAACACCAAGTTCCTGAACTTACAGAGTCCTTTATCCAGGCCTAAATTGTCAAATGCAAAAGCTATCTATTTCATTTTGACCCTCATCCTGCGGATTCCCCACCTCCTTGCTATCAGCATTGATCCATCTCTTCAATACCAAACCTGATGAAGAAGAAGAAGAAGATGATGATCCACCTGATCCCCCTCCCCCTCCGCCATGGTATGATAAGCAGCTCGCTGCTTTACCACCTGGTAGGTTGTTTCTTTCATTACTTTTTTTTGGCTGCTTGTTTAGGGCAATTGATTAATGTTTTTGGTTGGTTTAGTTTTGGAGTTTCTGTTTTGGTATTGTCCGTTCCATGGTCAGCTTGCCTCATTTAAATAAAAATACATTGGAGCTGATTGATAATGCTTAACTATCAAGTGTGCATGAAAAGTTTTTTTAGAATATATACATATGACCTATTTAAGATTGTCAAAGACCGTGCTTCCTTGTGATGGTTATACAATCTTAGTGAACCCAAAGGCCTGTTAGCATAATGGGCCTTAAAAACACATCAATGACTATAAGATAGTATATGACTTAGGACAAACCTATTTGAATGCTGATAAATCTTTCGGGGCTGCCTGTTTAATATCACTATCTCCCATTGTGGAGCAACTATTTGAAAAATGAAAACAAATAATTAAGCCGATGAAAAAAGCTATCTGCCGCACCTTGTATTAACTAATGAAAGACACCAAGATTTAGAGATCAATTTTATAAAACTGAGGGAATGACCAAAGGCTATAACCCACTTTCAGATTGACCAGAGTTAATCATATAAGCTCATCGTTAGCTGGACATGGAGGTCTAATTAATGACTAAAAAAGTTATTACAACAAAGACTTTGTTTTAAATTTTAAATTTATTGCGGGGAAGGCTGACCATGGGATGGACACTTCCAAATTTGACCTGAAAGAGACAAAACTTAGAAACAGAGAAGGCACCCCAGAGAAGTGATGCTATCTCTTGTTGCCAGCGGGAACGCCACTTATGGGGAGGGGGATGGAACGTGTGAAGAGGCCATAGCCACAATTGAACATGTGTGGAGGAAGGGGTCTGATTTGATGAACCAAACTGGGAACCAGGAGGAGACCAGCTGTCAGCGGCGCAGTGGGAGGTATCCAAACATCCACACTTGAAAGTGGTCCACCAAATGAGACCGGAATCTGTGGACAGCTTCTGGGAGGGTGGGGGTGGAGCCTGCTATGGCATCCAAGACAATCGTGTGGATAGTCCACGTGGCGATTGCAACCACTAGAGCATGGAGGGAGGGTGGAAGGTGGGAGGCCATTGATAAAGCAAACATATCTCTTGACAGGCTGAAGGGGTGTGTTTGATCCTAGCCTAGCAGACGTTGAACTTCGCGCCATATCACTTTAAAGGTAGGACACATCTCCAGACGGTGGAACAGCGTTCCATACTGGCCACACATGACGCAGGATGAGTGTAAAGCGTTAGAGCGCTCAGCCATATGGTACACCCGCCTCAGGCAGCGCCACACATGGGAGCAGATTTGAGGCTGCAACAAAGGATGGTGTGCGTACTTCCAGATAGTTTTTTGGGTCTCAGTGGAATAAGGGATGTCCATCATGTCCAGGTAGTCCACCCTGGATAGGACATGGGGCCGTGTGGGGATCATGCCATATTGGATGGGTAGCCCCTGTACCTCTTGTGTGAACTGAGGGGAGGGGCGGCCTCTCTGGGCTGTATGTCCACTAATACAAATTCTCCACTCAGCGCTTCACATGGAGAGGAGGATTCGTTTGTAGTGGGTTTTAGTACCGTGAGGGCCTGTGGCCGATGGGTGTGAAGCCAGGTATTTCATCAGGGAGTGGGAGTTCAATGGATTGTTGAGGCCTAAGGCGCGGGAGAAGTTGGAGCGGGCTGCGCGTGACCAGTGTTGGGAGGGGAGCGTAGGGGCGGTGACAGCTGCAATCCAGGTACCCAAGATCTTAGCAGCATGAGCTCTAAAGTCAAGCAGGCCCATGCCACCATGATGATAAGGGCCAAACATGACCTCTAGCTGTACTGGTGGAGGGCGGCCTGACCAAAGTTATCCTTGCAGCAGGGCATACAAGGATTTGAAGAAGCTTGGGGAGAAGGGGATGGCGTGGGCTCCAAATCTGACTTTGGAGAGGAGCATAGAGTTGGCTAAAACAACCCTGCCAGTAAGGGAAGTAGGGTGGGCTCTGAGGGAGGTGATGCACTTCGTCACGTTGTCTAGAATATGACTCTCCATTACTGCTGATGCGTACCCGCCTGCCTCCACCCACACGCCCAGATGGCGGACCAGCCCTATGGTAGGGCGTGGCACGAAGGGGAGCACCAGTGGGGCGGTGTGGGGTGAGCTGGGAGGGCGAGCACATGTGCGAGCAGATGGCCAGGCTGGGCATTGGTTGCAGGGACCCAGCAGTTTTGAGACTGACTAAGGAGGATGATTTTGGTTTTGGAAGCGTTCAGTGCAGCGTTACTTAACTGGGAATACTCCTGGATGAGAGCTTCCAGTGCGCGTGCATCTTTATTATTGGACACCCCAACCACACAATCATCTGCAAACGCCATCATCTTGACTGGGGCTTGGCCTGGCACATGAACCCCAGTGAGTTGGGCATTCACGTTTCGAAGTAGTGGGTCAAGGCTGAAAATGTATAAAAGTGAGCTAAGGGGTCCCCTTGTCGCAAGCCCCTTTGAGGGCGGACCACTTCAGTTAAGAAGCCAGGGCCACGTACTGCCATTGTTGCAGATTCCGTGAGCAGCATCACCCATTTGATGAAGCGAGGGGGTAAGCGGAATCGATGGAGGCAGGCCTTGAGGTATTCCCAGTCTACTCTATCATAGGCCTTCTGTTGGTCCAAGAATACAAGTGCCCCAGAGGCTGTGGACTGGCATGCGTTAGCCACAGAGTGCACGTTGTCCCAAATCGATCTTCTGGGTATGAAACCGAATTGTTCTGGGGAGATGGTGGCAGATGCTACAATCCCTAAACGGTTAGCCATGATTTTTGTTAAAATTTTTTTATCCATGTTAGTTAAAGAAATAGGGCGCCAGTTGGCTAAGTCTAGCTTGTTCCCCTTCTTGAAGAGTGTTACGGTGAAGGCCTCTTGTCCTCCTGGTAGGAGGCGCGTTTCCAGAAGGTTGTAGTTAAGTGAAGCAAGCAGCAGTGGGGATATATATTTGAAGTACTTTTTGTAGAATTCATACGGAATGCCATCTGGGCCTGGGAACTTCCGGTTTGGTGCACTGCAGATGGCTGTCCATAATTCATTCAGAGTAATCAAATTCATTATTTCTCAGTATTGGGAAATGGTGCGGATGTGGGCTCAGTCAAGAAATTCCACCACTTCAGCCGGCTGAATTAGATTGGATCAGTATAAATTGGAGTAGTACTTCTGTGTTTTGATTGCCACTTCAGCTGGAGTATCTGCAATGGAATCATCCGAACTTTGTACCTGTGTGCAGGCCATGCTCTGGCATGGTGCAAATTTTTTTAAAAAATTAATATGTGGTGCACTTGTCACCCTTTGTAATACGTTTGGCCCTGTACTGAACACAAACCCAATGTTTGTGTTGCCTTTCAAGTGCGTTGAGGTGGGTGGCTGCTTCCGCCCACTTCCAGCCCCATGCAGGGCTATATCCTGTAGCTGGGATGTTAAACTCCAGGTGTGCCAATTCTGCCAGAGAATGCAAAATGACAGCCGATGTGGCTTGTGAGCATCTGGAGGAGTTGTGGCGAGAGTGGCAGATGGTATCCTCTTTGAAGGTTGCCCATGTGGAGATGGGGTCTGCGCAAAATGGTGCAACAAACTCTTTTGCCAAAGTTGCTGATTCCACCCAAGTAGAAAATCCTGGCGACGCGAGTTTGGAAGGGGCGGAGTTTGCACCAATGTGGGGCCTTAGCCACTGTGACATGTAGGTGGTAGGTTATCAAGACCAGTCGATGGTCGGAGAATTCCATTTTTGTTGTTTTGAAGTGGAAATGTGGGGTTGGAATTTTGCCAGTGTAAGGATAAGGTCGATGTGGGACATGGAACTTAATTGGCCATTGTGGACGTGGGGGCGCGTCATGTTTTTGAGCAGCAGGGCTCGCCGTGGAGGCGCATCCATTAACCCAAGGGTGGCCTTTAGAACGCGAAGTTTTATGTGACCCTGGGGGGCGTGGGAGGAGGAAGGCCAACGGTCCGTTGGTGTGTTTAGCTAACAGTTCATGTCACCAACTATGAAAGGGTCTGAGGGTAGTGGGAGGGATTTGACCAACAAGAAAAATTCCTGACGCTCTTATGCACCATTTGGGGCATAGATGTTGACAATAGTGTGCGCCACGTTGGCCCACAAGAAAGTGACAATGAGGACTCAGCCATTGAGGAAGGTTTCCAACAATAAAAATTTGAAGAAATTGTTTCTCCAAACTAGCACCCCACAGTGCTCTGACCAAAAGGATAGGGATGGGAAGAGCATGGTTTTCTAAGCCTCCTCGGAACCTTGTGGACAGTGGGACTCCTGGATGGCCAGGATATCCACGGGTAAATTTTGTTGTAAAAAACTCAGTTTCCTAGCCTGGGATGGCGAGGCCTTGAGTTCGGCAATGTTCAACGTCCCTAAAGTGAAGGTTTCCCCCATTGCACCTTAGGTGCGAGGGGGTGGGCACCTGGGCCCACTAGCCTCCTCTAGATCCCCATGGGCCTTCATGGCAGCTTGGGTGTTTGCAGCAACGCTATCAGTAGTTTTGTTGATTTTAGCAGAAAGGTTCACGTTGGCTTTTGCCTTTGCTTTTTGTTTCCCTGACGTCGGACAAATTTTTTGTGGTGCAGATGAGTTTGGTGCACCATTGAGCGGGTTAAAATTTTTTTTCAGATAGGATGGGCCCCAAGTTGGTTTCAACCAGAGCTTGGTTGCAAAGATTGGGTGAGATTGAGTCCCCCATTGGAACCTCAGATTGGGTGGCCCAATCAGCATGGGCTTCCCAATCTGATTGGTTGATGGATTCCTGAGTTGCTTCCACCACAAAGGTTTTTATGTCCTTTTGGCGTTGGGAGTGTGGGATAGCAGTGGTGACTTTGGCCACTTCCTTGGCCGCAGCCCTGCGGGCCTGATTGGCCTTCTTCTGCTCTTGTGGGGAAATAGGCTTTACCAGTAGGTAGAAGCCTTGTGCTCCCCATGGGAAAGCCTCTTTGGTGCTTGCGGTTGGTTCATAGTGCGCCTCTCCACTGACCATGGCTGCCGAGGGGTGCTCTTAGAATGTGACGCCCTCCTTGGTGGGGCATGCATGTGCCTTATGGCCAAATGCGTCACAGTGGGTGCAGATGGGGGGCGCGCCGTCCACGGTTACCCGGAAAGGGTGGGTGGTATGCCCTTTGATTTTAATAAAAGTGGAGTGTGGGATCTGGGTTAGGTCCTTCGCAATCTCCTCAGTTGGGGTCAGAACTGCGATGGCTTTACCGGTGCATAGGTGTGGCATCAGCATAAAGCGTTGCATCTCACAAGATTGTATTTCACTGTAGATGGTGAGACCATCTTTCAGGTGTTGCTCCAAAATGTCACGTTTTACCGTAGCAGGAAAAAAGTCAAATGTGAGGAAAATTTGGTTGGATTTTGTCCATCTTGTGCATTTGGTTTTGATGACCTGTTGCCCTTTGGGGAGGTTGATCACTACATGCACCACATCAGCCTCATCTGCTGCCTCCTTGTTTTCAAAACCTAGGTCCAGCCAACCGCATGACATAGAATGAGGTGCGATGTACACTGCAGTTGGGAAAAAAGTGTGCACATCCCCACAAAATTTTTCCCATAAAGCCATTTGTTGGATGTCCAGAAACACGCGGACTCCATATTCCACCGACAAAAGTGACTGGGAGTGCGGCGTGTTGATGTACTGGTTGCATTGTACTTGCCAAGCAAGGATTTCTGGGGAGTTAGTAACTGCCAGTTTTTTATTTTTTTTTCTATTTTGCCAGTTTCTCCGGGCGTTTTTGAACGTTTGAGGCTGCATGCCTACCACCTGCTCCTCTTACCTTACTTGCCCAACTGCTCCCTGACATGGGCGCAGACTAATATCCTCTGTGAGATTATCAAACTAGATTCAGACTTGAATTGAATAGGTTGCAAAAGTGATTGCAATGAGAGAGAAAAGTTTACAACAAAGATTTTAAAAAGATTTATAATTCAATATTCAAGATGTGTTGATACGCCACAGATTCAATATCATCAGATCTATAATCTACAACTAATTATAGGTTTGTTAGGCTTAATTATGTTTGGAATACAGTGTTGTAGATGTTATATGACACTTTTTATAGTGTCCTTAATTTTAGGAATATTATATAAGCTATCAATCATTTTATTTAATGATGAGGCTTGAGACCTCATAGATCTTAGCTCAGTATTGACTGAAAAATATATTATGAAACAGGTAATACACTGAGACTTTTCTCTCTCGTTGCAAACACTTTTGCAACAAATTCAATTCAAGTATAGGTAAAGTTTGATGATCTCATTGAGGAGATTAGTTGGCGCCCAATGTCAGGGAGCAGTTGGGCGAGTAAAGTTAAGGCACAGATGTTGGCCCCACGTCAACCAAGTTTCATAAATGCCTCGGTGAGTCCAGAAGAAAAGATAAAATTAGTATTAAAAATTGGCGGTTACCATTTCCCCAGAGATTTTGGCCTGGCAATCATGCTGCAACCAGTTCATCAAAATGCTGCACAACCAACCACTATTGTCAGTGGAACACAGGACGCATGTTTTCCTAGATATTCAGCAAATGGCACTTTTGGAGATGTTTTGTGGAGATTACACACATATTTCCCAAACACGGTGTATGTCACACCCCACTCCATAACACGCAGTTGGATGGATCTTGGCTTCGAAAATAAGGAAGCTGTGGACTAAACTGAAAAGGTGCAAGTAGTAGTGGACCTCCTGGACGATCAACAGATAGGTGAAACAAAGTGCACCTGCTGGACTAATTTGAATTTAATATTCGTGACTTTTGACTTCCTACCTACAACGGTCAAGTGCACCATGCTAGAGCACCACCTGAAGGCTGCGCTCGCCATATATGGAGAAATACAACCCTTCAAAATGCAGCGCTTTATGCTCATGCCAAACCTGTGCACGGGCAAAGCAATTGCTGTTCTCGCCCCATCCGTGGGGATAGTGGAGATTTTTGACACAAAAACCACACACCGTTTATGTTGATATCAATGGGCAAAACACCCATTCATTCAGGGTCACCGTGGATAGCGCACCTCCTATATGAACTTTCTGTCACGCTTTTGGCCATAAGGACCATACCTGCCCCTCCAAGGAGGGCATTAGTCAAACTGAAATTCTCTCAGATGCAATGTGCGGTGAAAACGCCCACTATGAACCAGCACTAGACACTAATGCAGACTTCCTGTGGGGAGCACAAGGCTGCTACATTCTAGTAGAACCAGTGTCCCCACAAGAGCTGAAGAAGACCAAACAGGCCCTCAAGGTGGAAGACAAGGAGGCTGCCAAGACAGTGTCTGCAATCCTGCCAACCCAGCTCCAGGAGGACATTGAGACTTTTGTGGCGGAAGCTGCTCGCATTTACCTCAACCAATCAATTTAAGACACCCAAGCCTATTGGGACACCCAAGCTGAAAACCCGATGGGTGAGTCAGTTTCACCTGACCAATGTGCCCAAGCATCGATTTAGACTGAGTCATTCGCTAATAATCCTGCCAAAATTCCACCTCCAAGCGTTGGTGCACTGCAAATGCACACACCGCAAAAATCTCGTCCCAAAGTGGGGAAAAAGCAGAAGGCAAAATCCAATGCAAACCCCACTGCTAAAGCTTCCCACTCCAACACATGCTCCATAGCACAGAATACCTGCGCTGCCATACAGCGACGTGCTAAAAAAGAGAAGGCTGAAGGGCATGGGTGCCCTTTCCCTCACACCTAAGGTGCAATGGGGGAGCTTTACTTTAGGGACGTTGAACATTTCTGGACACAAGGCCTTGCTGTCCCAGGCTAGGAAACTGAGTTTTTTACAAAATAATTTACCCGTGGACATCCTGGCCATTCAGGAAACCC
>JAKSZP010012238.1:0-82076 GCA_022478985.1 Massospora cicadina
AACCTTCCAGAATGGCCTCCTTGAGGGCGTCCTCAATGGATAGCGTCGCTAAAGTGACTGAGAAGGTGGAAAGCCCGCTCCACGTGACTCAGGACTAGGTGAGGATGATCCTGAAAGAGTTTTTTCTTAGCTGGGTTTAACGACTGATTCAGCATGGCTGGATTTGGAATATGAAAATTTGAGAGGATTTTTATCTTGAATCCCAACAAATGTACACGTCCCCAAAAAAGCTCCTTAATTCCTTAACATAGGTTAGAGTGGTCCACCCATGAATTGCCTTCTCCTTGTCTGGAGTTATCACGTGCCCTTGGTCAAACAAAACGTTACCCATGAAGTTGACTTGGGACTATAAGAACTCACACTTACTAATTTTTAGCGTTAGGTTGGCACCCTGCAACCGCTCCACCACCTACTAAAGGTGTACTGCATGGGACTCATTGTCAGGGGAAAATACCAAAATATAATCCATGTAGGCTACCGCGCATACCCCCAACAGGTCCCCAAAGCTGCACTAATACGATGTTGAAAGATAGCAGGGGCATTCTTAAGATCAAAGGGCTTAACCTGAAATTGGTAGATTTCTTTACTGGCTCATAATGAGGTTAACCACTCCTGGCCTATTTGATACAGATCTGATTGAACGCGTTTGAACAATCCAGCTTGGAGAATAATCGCGCCTTCTCCACATAGCATATAATCTATGAGTCCAAGGGTTATGGGATGTAAGTCTGGTATGGTGATGTTGTTAAGATTCTCATAGTCTACACTTGGCCAAAAGTACCATCAGCTTTCTCAACAAAGAGAAGTTGGGAACACACAAAGGAGGTTCACTGAAAAATAGCACTTTTGGCTAACTGCTCCTTAACCTACACATATAAAGCCTCTTCCTCCCGGACAGTCAATGGGTAAATTGGGGAAGATATATGAACCAGATCCACAGTGATCTTGAACTCACAATCAAACTCTGAATGATCAGGTAGTGCATTAGCTGAAGCTGCATCAAACGAAGATTTCAACCCATCAAACAGGAAGGTAGGGGACCTCCACAGAGGGCTTCAGAAACGGGGAAAGACTAAGAGTGTAAGATATTGGGCCAGTGGGGAAAATTGCCCTGAAAGTTGGCTTCAACCAAAGGAACAACCAACTTGTGACCATTCTTCAGGACAAGGATAGAGTATTTTCTTTCAAGTTATTCCTGACGTCAAACTTTCTCCACCACTCTACACCCAAAATGATGAGGTACAAAAATTTTTGATAGCTTGGAAGGGTCAAACAAATGATAGATGCCAACTTGATAGTCCACTGACCCCATTATTTCAGTGTGGTAATACCTTGAAAAGCCCCTTTTCTAACTAAACCACCTGGCAAGTAACGCAGCTCAAGGTAGTTGGCAAGGTCTTGGTTCATAAAATTCTCAGAGGCTCCAGTATCCACCAAAATAGTCATGCTAATCTTTTTTAAAAAGGATGAAAAGGTAGTGGCCAACA
The DNA here is from genome assembly GCA_022478985.1 of Massospora cicadina. Classification (NCBI taxonomy): domain Eukaryota; kingdom Fungi; phylum Entomophthoromycota; class Entomophthoromycetes; order Entomophthorales; family Entomophthoraceae; genus Massospora; species Massospora cicadina. Next base: position 1,488 of record JAKSZP010012238.1, read on the forward strand.
AAAAATATCCAGAATGGTCTTTATTCAACGCAGAAAATGCCAACACCCCACCAGAAAACTCTTCCTCAGGTATAAACATGCCTCCCAGGTAAGTTTTTGCATTGTATAATGGAGATGAATAATGGGCCACTCTTACTTCTGAGGCCACATATTCCACCATATCTTCTACAGTTTCATAAACATTCTCATAATTAAAAGTAATTTCATATCCACCTCCTGAGTTCTGCGGATCATGGGAGGGGACAAGCGGGGTCCTCAGGGATAACTTTATATACTGGAATGGTGTCTTTGTCAAAGCCATAAGAGCTAATAAACGGCTCATTTTGTGAAAAGTTATTCTCATTATAAAACGCGTTTTTAGGTTTCAAAGACCAAATACCTACGCCGATGGCCAAGTGGGCTTTGTTATACAGGGCAATCACCCCTATGCCCTTGGTAAATGCTTTGGTCTGCACTGCAGATATGAGGTGTGAAGAACCATTGTTATTAATGGTTAAGGTTTTGTTAGAGTTAGGTCTAGACTCTCCCAGACCCTTTAATTCAGCCAAACCAGGAAAAAATAGTTGAGAAGCTCTGCATCACTCAAGGAAAACCCGCTAGTCATGGCCACCGTAGATATATGGGCGGCCGTGGTGATGTCATTGCATTGGAATCATCTAAACCATTTAATTTAAACTTGGGGCTAGATACCTGTATGCCTCATTGATGATGAAACTCAGAGGTTCAGAAGGGCAAGGTTCTACCCTTAAGCAGGGCACACTTGACTTTTTAGGACCCATATTTATAGGGGCCACCCCATTTGAACCAATTAAGGCCAAATTACATGGCCCCTTCTGGGTTGGGGTGGGGAACTTACCCCAAAGAACTTCAATCAATTGATTAAAGTTGGGAGAGGGTGACTGCCAAATATGGGAAGTTCTTCACGGGGAGGTCCAAGGTAGATTAGAGATGACATTTTACTGACATCAGGAAATGGTAGAGCCTGCACTTTATCACAAAAATCATTCAAATTTAATTTCACTGGATGACCAGATTGGCATAGAGATATAACTCATAGAAGGGGTGGATGGATGACACTCTCAGACAACGTTGCTCCAAAACATGCTCCAAACCCTCCACTGATATCCACAAAAGAGGATGTGCGCAGAACACCATGAGAACCCAATTTGGCAGCCTCTTAAGACAGCCAATATAGCAAATACACTCCCCATGAGGGCGGACAAGAACCCAAAGATTGGCTATTATCCAAAGAGGTTTCTGGCATGAGGGAAGCCAAGGCCTGTTGAATTAGAGCAAATCTTAGTGAAAAGGCGGGGGATCACAACAACAGGATCACAAAAAGTTCAAGGTTACCAGGTACAAGCAGGAAGGGTAGGCACTTCCCAGTTGGTAGTTGCAAGAATAACGCCAAGACGCACCAATACAAAACCCAATAGGAAAAATTGTGGTGAACACCATAGTGGCTGTGACAAATGGCCAGAGCACCCAATTTACACATAAAGAAAGTCCCACATGGATATTTCTGATGCATATAAGATAAAAAGGTTGGTCAACTAATGTTAGAGTATCTGTAACTCTTTCTTTCCCTGAGAGGTGGTGTGAGATGCAAACCCACACCAACAGAAAACTAGCCGTTAATAGAATGGGAAACATGGCACTAAGTAGGGTGCTGGAGAATTTGGACCCAGGCAATGGTGTACAACGTGGCATAAAGGATAAGATAACCAAGAAATAACTATGTTTGGTAGATCTTAAAGAGGAATCCATGACCAAGTGCAAATCGGTGCTAGAAGGCTTGGGTGCCTCAATCTGAAGGGATCAGGGTGGCCCAAAGGTGCACTGGAAACTATAGTTAATTGAGATAGGATATAATGGCCCACATTGTTGGAGACCTCCTCGAACAGGTATGCACACAGGTTTGCCCAAGGAACTATAATATTAAAATGTAAACCAATGGGGAATGTTTAATGTAAAAAGTTGACCAACGAGGAACGTTGGTCACAAGCAACATACTTAAACAACCTTAGGGAAATTGTGGGTTGGTGAATTAATCCCAAGCCTTAGTGCACCAATAGGCACATGCTTTCATCTGAAAGTGTAGAAAACTCTAAAACTGACCTCACTTGAGTGATTGTTTGAAGTTGTACCTGACCCAAGCTCATAATTCATAAATGGGATGGGTTTTAGACCCCCATTACCTGAATAGCTGGATTGTCCCATTTTCATTTATTAAATAGCTCATCCTTTTTAACGCCTGAGCTGAAACAAGGGGCTGGGCGTGTTGCACCTCACTTGTACCAACCTGGGCATATTTGGCTTATAGCCAGCGTTGATCCAAGGTGTGCATGAGGTCAGGAAGTGCTGAAGTTTAACCTTCTGGACCTCCTGCCGCCCAGCCTTATCCTTGGGAATGGTACCTATTATCAGGTAATGTAAACATGACATCATTGATAATCTAATCAAATATGTGGAGGTCAAGGTAGTCAGGGACTTAGGGCCACCTTTCAGCTAAATTTTATTCTAGAAGGTGTTATTTGTTGGCAATATTGCTTAAAAATTTTGCTGGCAGATAATGGGACTGATTTTAAACCCTAAATGATTTCTAAGTTTAATTATCAAATGTGCATACATTGTGTACTATCTACTCCCTATCATTTGGAGACCAACAGCACCACCAAACAGGTAAATATTATGCTATTTAGTATCTTATATAATTTGGTTGCAGGAAAAGCGTCCAGCTGAAAACTTCTTCTTTTTCCTTTAGCCATATTCACATACAACATTGCATACCTCTTAATTATGGGCATTCCCCAGTTGCTTACTACATGGAAAGCAGCTCACGTTTCCCCACTTTTATATTCATGTACTGCAGAAGATAGTATAATTTTATAGTAGATATATTGAGAAGCTCATGGAAAAAGTTTTTTCAGTTGCAAAGTTCTGCTTACTATAACACTCTGGCGCAGAAAGTCAAGGCTAGAGCCCATGATAATGAGGATTTCCAGAATTTATCTACTTTTAGTATAGGGAATTTGGTCTGGTACTATGACAACCATAGTTTGGATGGACTAGCAAAATAGCGCATATTTTGAAAGGACCCTTGGAGTTCATAAAAAAGACATCTTCAGATGCCTATACTCTGATGAATCCTACTAAGGGCCATCTTATAAATCAAGTGCATGCTAAGTTTTTGAAAAAGCACTACTCTGCACTCTGGCACTCTGGTCTTTACCTACCAAAATATATCTGACATGCTTAACTTAGTACGTGATGTTTGTTCAGATGGGGGAAATGTTGCAAGTTGTTTGACCAAACATATTTAATGAAAAATTTAATAATGTACTTATATCTTAACCAATACTTAGAATAGGATTCAATGACATAAGAGTCTTGAGTGCTTGTCCCTCAACTTCTTAGGGGAGTCGCCAAAGCTGTATTAAGTTATCTTCAATGCTTAACCCTTGCCACTGTAGATTTATAGGTATGGTAGATCAAACCATAATCCCACCAGTTCAAATTCTACTCCCTCAACCTATTAATTACTTTGGCTCCTGGCCTCAGCTTTTAGATACGCTCTAGTTGATCTATATTTTTATTTATTTTGTCCCTCACGCCAGCATAAAAAATTAAGTACAAAAAATCTTATTTTTCTTATGATCATCTATTATAATCTCAAATGTAATCAGTTGATCATGACTACAGTGGAAAACCGCCAAGCCCTTGGAATTTGATAAATTAACCTAATTCAGAATATTAGTCAAAAGTCTACCGCTTCTGAGTGCTGGTTAGTATACATAAAATTCCCTAATAGGAATGCAGAGGCAAAAGCATATTTGGGCTAATTCTAAGGGGGAGGGGATCATTTTTTCTAGGCTTCTAGAGAGAACTTAGCACAAAAAGCATCAAGGATAGTGAGCCATCAAGCCTTTGTCAGTACCTGAAACTATATTGTAATTTGGTTTTTTATAATAAAGATACCTTTTGCAAAAACTTGTTTTTCTCACAAGTTTACTAAGGTTGCTGTCCACGATCAGTACCTTATTATTTCTAGTATAAAAATCTGTGCCATTAAATTCAACGCCTAAGCGCTAATCTTAACAAGGGTTAACCCCTTAATGGGTAGCGGACATAGCGCATCACTGTACCCAAGACAAAATTACCTTAATATAGAAGTACTGCAACACTCTGCTGCTAAAGCAGCTGACCATAAGGCCCAGAAAAACAATTTTAACACTTTTTTCAATTATTAGATGAGTTGAACAGCCGCAATGACTAACTTTATTATATCATTCTGTCATTATCAACTAGTAAATGAGTTAGTACAAGATACTGAACTTTATTGACGCCTCCTTAATGGCTTAAACCAATATGGATGGAACTGTTTGCTCCAGTACTGATTTTTACCATAAATTGATTCATTAGATATTTTAAGTGAAAACTCAGGGACAAAAAGTAAGGTCCCTTGATTAGTAAGAACCTAAACTTAAAAGCAGATCTTTAAACACAAACAAAAATATTAATCATTCTAAGACAAGAATTATGTGAAATGCTGTCACCTTTACAATTTGTTGTGTCATTTTAAAATTAGATCTAATATTATCAGTGTAGCTTCTGACAGGGTCAGACTAGCATGTGACCTTCCATTATATTCTTTGGTAATTAGGAGATCCTTCCAATGGAGACTGATACTGAGAGCAATTTTCAGACAACTAACATGCCAAGGAAAGACTTGGCTTCTATAGGGGAAACTCTAGTACCTACAACAGCATCTACAATCCACACAACATCGTCATTCTGATAATTTGAGAGTTAGATCTTCAGAGTTATAGGAGGTGGAAAATATTGATCAATGAACAACATCCCCATCCCAACCGCTAGACTGAGTGCTGGCAATAGTATTGATCATGCTTCATGCACTGAAGGGCAACTAATTAAGTTGGGCAAGCGAGGGTATTATAAACAATCCAGGTGTACAATAGAGCCAAATTAAAATTTTTCCTGAACATGCACTTGATATTTAAGATCAACAACTACATAATCAGTTTTGTCTTCAATAGATTTCCTGATAAATGCTTTCACTAGATTTGAATTTTCAATTTCCTTCGTGGTTCTGGTAGATTACATTATATTATTAGATATTTAATTCAATATAATATTTTATTACACAGTTCTTAGTCAGCTGAGCCATACCATTCCTTAGGGATGATTTCATAGTTTTTCTTTATTGAGGGAGGCTAAGGCTGTACACTAGAGAGACTGCCATGACCATCAAAAAGATTATGGCCTCCTTGAAGGACCATTTAAAACCATGGAGGGCATAATCTTTTTTAAGCTTTTTAAAATTCTATAAAAGTTTTCTTGGGCGGAAATAATTATTTATTAAGGATATAATTAAATAACCCAGTAATCTACCATTAGCAGAGTGCTGTGGTTTTATAATTTTAGGGAATTGAGTAGAGGGGATTGTAGTATACTTCTGAAAACAGAACATATGTACCTTATCCAGAGCGCAGGGACTTTTAGTGCAATATTGCAGTTGCAAATTATGGGTAGTCTTTTTAAGATTAGCTGTGTTTTATTCAAGGAAAGGGGACCATGGGACCCTTCTTGACGACATAAATATTTGAGGTGGGTTGACCTTGGGACAAACATACTACAAGGAGAATTTTTCTAGCCAGTACAGGTTTCAAACTCAAAGCCTGAACTAGGGTGGAAGCAGTTTTATCTGCCAGGCTAAGCACCCTCAAGGTAAGCTGTGGTGAACTTTGATAATTTGTTGAGGTTTTAGTATCCCTACATCATCTTTAATATTTACAAAGGTTTTCTTCAGATTCAAGGGCCTTCTACTGACTGACCTCAATATTTATGCTCCATCAGTGGTCCAATTTTGATGCTTTACTTTGAGTGCAGATTTTGTCGCATATAATCTCAACTTTCTTTTTGTAACTTTTGGCTGAATCAAAAGTTGTGGCAGATTTGAATTCCACCATATTTTGGGTGATCTTAAAACACAAGATTGAGAGCATGACAGAGTATACAGTACTCATCTAGGGTATGCCCTAGAATTGCTAATTTTTCCAGTGGGTATTTCTGGGGCACCTTCTCTTTTCCATTAATAGGAAGAGGTATAACACCCGGTACAATCTAATATACATGGCAGGTGCCATTAAAACAATTTTGCTCTGGTAACATGTAACTTTCCCATTTTTCTCACATCCTTCTAAACCACACGAAGTTTCCACCTATCATGACACTCTGAATGCTTCTCCTTCCATTAATTTGGCTCATATTATCTTTAAACATTAGTAAAACCCTTATGCAATGCTGCACTGAATTCCGCTTGTGCTCCATCAACATCATCCATGCATGGCATTATGGGAGCTCAAAGCCATTTTACTACCACTCCTCACCTTTGTAGCACAGAAAAGTTATATAGAAGCAATGCTGGATTTCAGACCTGCAGCCATAAAAGTCAATTACAGTATACCTTATTAACTTACTTAAGTTTGTTAAAAATGGTAATTTAAACAATTTTATCAGTCTCTTCAAGGTTAATATATATGAGGAATTCAAAATAAAGCAAGATGGTGATAGTATTAAGCTTGCTAAATTTAGAAAGTCATAGTTTAATGATTAATTTAAAGAATGTTGGTGAAAAATACCTTAATGCCAAGGATCTTATTAGAGAGTTTAGTGATTCACAAAGGATGACCACCCAGAGGGTGATATTCCTTAACATCTCATTTAAGAAGGATAAACCTGTGAAATTATTTTCTGAACGCTTATGTGAAGGCGCAGACACTATCTGAGGCTAATGTTATAAATGACTTTGAAACTCAGATTGCTCTTTACCATGCCTACAAGCCCTTAAAAGAATTGATTAGGTTTATTTCTCAGTTCTATTTAAAATGCATGATATTACTCATATGGTAAATTATCTCTGCTGATTCAATGACTTTTTAATGTGCCCAACAAAAGGCTCAGTGGTCTTAAAACACATGCAATGGGGCCATTTTTGCTAAAGTTAATTTGACCTGGCCTTCTGGCCCTTTTTCCAATAGGCCTTATATCAATCAAGTTACCTGTCATCTTTATAAAAAACTGGTGCATCATTATGATTGTTGCACTACTATGCTTTTTTAGATTCAAGGTTTATTCTGTATACCTCATAATTAATCATATTTTTATAAAATGATAGTACATCAAACTATAATTTTTATACATATTTTTTTCTCTCAAAAATCTCAGGATGAAAAAAATCTAGGGACAAAATCACATTAAACAACTATATACTTCCAATTCCCTGCATCTGGCGTTCTATCAAGTTATATTTGATGTTATGGTAGCAGTGACCATCCACTCAAAGAAATAATGCAAAGACAAGTTGGCACAGAAAGTAGTATCAAATCCTTATGTACAACAATTTAAAAAAAAGAGCTTCCAGTAAGCTGTATGTAAAGACACCCTAGTTGGATGGGGCACAAGTGGCCATCCCTATTGAGGACTTTAGAGAATTTAGCCTACAACTATGTGAACATCTTTGAATTTGTTTGTCAAGAGGACACTTGGATGTCCACACAATAAATTTTTCTGATTTTCACTTTCTAAGTGCCTATATTAAAATAATTTTAAATAAGCTCAATTTCAGAGCTATTTTAGACAGTGTTGCACCAATTGATATTGTATTCACCAAAATAGTTAAATTTTTGGCCGTTCACTGAACATAGATCATTGGAAAGTCTACAGTACATTGGCCTCAAACTTCAACAACTTTAGGAGCTTATAGTGCGCTGTCACTGCAATTCAGCTCACTAGTAGTATCTGATCTTTCTATTGTGTTATCAGATAAAAACTAATACTCTTTATTAAAACCTCTTTTTTGAGAACTTATGGATTTAAAGTGTATTTAAAGATAACTCTTTGTAATTAATAGTGCAAACTCTTTCACTATTTTATAAGTGTAAGAATGAGGCCTTAGTGCCTCAAATGAGAGGTTTGTTAACCTTGTGTTTATGAATGGCATAGTGCAATTGGGTTTCAGAGAATTTGTGGCTATACCCAGTGATTACCCAACTATATTCTGAAATCTAAGGACATCTTGCCAAGGGCTAAATGAGATCTAACCATTATGGAAAGATATCAAGTTATAGTGAGGAAAGATATAAGATTAAACATCTCCAGTGATTCTATTGTAGATATTTTTCCATTCTAAATCAAATTTAGAACATGCTGCTATGCCTGAGGTTATCATCTCCATCCATGGAAAATTTTAAGTGCTTTTATATAACTTGTATCAATATTCTTTTCAACTTAAGAAACCTTAGTAGTTGCTTTTGTAACCTCTTACCAGTTAAGGAAGTACTAAGTACCAATTATCTTTATCTGGATGAACTTGGGCTTGAATACAATGAATACCAATTAGTATGTTTCATAGTACCCCAGAAACGCCTCTTTGTGTTAACTGTATATGAAAAGAACCTAGAACTATCTCTCTAAAAAGTACAGCGTCATTTTGGCTAAAACAGCTTTGATTTAGGTTGTGCGCATGATGAGTTACATCATATCTTTACTTGTAATCATCAGCTAAATTTTCTATAGCCTATTAGATTTTCAAAGGTGGCAGATTAAGCCATCAACAAAGAAATTAGCTAAATGTGCAACACATGATGTTAGAGCCATCCTTGAGTCCTTGTGCCTCTTATTATTATTGTAAATAAAGTTAGTTTACTTATTATTAGATTGTAGGAAGCTTAATAGCATTACCAAGAAGAAATCCTACCTATTACCATGTATGGATGATGCGCTATATTGCTTGAATAGTTTGAAATACTTTTTCAGTCATGGGTTTAATTTATGACTATTTGAAGATTGAGCTGACCAAAGATAAGCAGGAGAAATGTGACATGGTTACTGAAAGAGCCCCTATCAGCCCATTAGGATGCCTCAAGGGCTGTGAATGCTCCTGCGATTTTCTAGTAGTTATGGATAATATTATGCTATTTTAAATCTCCTATGCCTTTATTTCTAACCTCAAGGTTTTTCTAGGACGCTTGTCAAGCATATAACCACTTGAAAATAAGTTAAAGTCGCCTCACCAAGGCTGATATTAATTTTAAGCTTATAAGTGCAACTCTTTCTGAGAGCAACTTGAATATGTGGCGTTTGTCATTGACTAGCATAGATTACAGCCACATTTGGCAAAAAATTTCTATTGATTAATGCACTGCTGAGTAGCAAGTGTGGCATTCAGGTGTATGTTGGAATGATTTGCTTTTACCACCAATTTGTAAAGAATTTTAACGGATAAGATATACTAATTTTTAAATCTTTAATTATTACTATATTATTGGACGTTGGACTGCCATCTGTCCTTTGACAAACAAAGGCTTTGCCTCACCTAAGCGCTGCTACTAGTGTACCCAAACTTCAATGAATCATTCATTATTCAGATAGATGCATTTATCACTGACATAGAATAGTGACATTACAGATTAATCATGAGGGAGTTGAGCACCCCATGGAATACAGCAGATGGATGCTGAACGTCATAAATTTATTCATACTGTTACAGTTAAAGAGCCTTTAGCAGTAATATGTACATGTAAAAGTTATGTGTTTACATTAAAAGAGTACATCTTATGGCAGTAATTAATCACGCTCTGTGTGATGGATACAGAATCTGAAGGAGCTTGAAGGGAACATGCCCTGATGAATTTAGAAATATCAAGATTACAACTTTAAAATAAAGCACCAGCCCAGCAAAAACACCAAAATGCTGATGGTCTTTCTTAAATGCCCACTTCAGCCTTAACAGATGATTTAGCCAACGAATTATATGATAAGATGATAACTTAACTCTATGGAAATTAATTAAAGAGTTTTACCTAACACTAAAAAAGTTAGTCAAGGATACTTTTTTTAAAAATGAGAAATTTTATAAGGTTATTAATGAACAATACTTCATGTTCCTCTAGCCTACCAAGAAGACTGACCTGACTATCACAGATATGAGTTGATGGGTCATGCACAAATAAGAAAACTCTCAAACAATTAGTATTGCATTATTATTTAAATCTAATGCCTTATGATATTTATGAGACGCTCAGCTGTTGCAAGGAATTCCAAGATGAAGCTCCTTACTGAAAGTCCTTTTTTTATATTTTGGATTTACTCATTTTTCCTGGAACATTATCTCTATTGACGTTGTGGGTCATTGCCTGACAGTGGTAGGAAATTTAATTATATAATCATGTCCATTGTTTATTTCACTAATTGTTTAGAGGCCAAATCAGTTAAAGACTTGGGCACCACAACAACTGTTATGTTTATTATGTAAGAAATAATATATTGGCATGGTTTCCCTGTGTTTATTTTAACTGAAAATGGAACTTATTTTTACATCACAGAATATTGCTAAGTTTAATAGCTTGATAGTATTTGAGGAGTACTATCTATGCTATACCACCCTGATATCAACAGCGCTATAGAACAATAAAACAATACCCTTGTTAGGGTTCTCCAGAAGTTGACTACTGGCAAGGCTTCCAGATTGAACCTCTTTTTGGCCTCCACCATTATTGTGTATAATAACGCATATCTCTCAGCAACAGGGTCCTTAACGTTTCAGTTACTATATGAGAAGCATCTTACACTACTCATAGTATAATCATGCATCAGTGAAGAGAATATGAGTTCTAATCAATATCTGGTGAAACTTATGCAGACTTAAATCCGCCTACAAAGCAAAGCATTTTCAAACTCTTGCTTGATGAAATAAGGTCCAGTAAGCAAGTTGATGACCTTATAAACCATACCTACCTTTTCCATAGAAAATTTGTTTTATACCTATGACAATTATGGCTTGGAAGGACTAGCAAACTGGGGCACATGTAGAAAACCTCTTTGAGATCATCAAAAAGACATCCACTAATGCCTACACTCTTAAGATTCTGCTAAATTAATCTTATTAATTGGGTGCATGCTAAGTTTCTTAAAAAGTACCAATGAACTTTTGGCCCTACATCTATAGGTTTTCAATAAACTACCTTCGCCACGCATTTTTACTCTGATAGTTGGACAAGTGGGTAAAATGTTTCAATTTGATTTAGCCAAACATCTGCTTATATAAATTTTTTTTAAATTTGCATCTTACTAATATATAGGAAAAGTGTTTATTGGTTTATGCTACTCGCAATGGTAATTTATAGGATTAATTTACTATAAATTGTATTGCCCTGTGGCCTACATTTTAGATATAGTTTCCATAACTTTACTATATTAGCAACATCATCCCTTTATTTTTATTTCTAGTAATTACAAAAGGAAGATAAGATCCCCAATCCCCTCCACTGCAACTCTTAACTCCTTTTTTTATTAATTACCTCAGGTCAATGGCCAAGTTCTTAGCATTTATTATATTATATAAATTTTATTTTTAAACCATGATGGCATAGGTTAATTGGCAATTGGTTTACTAATTACAGGACATGGCCATCTGCCAGTTTCTCAGTTGCCATTGGATTATTAAACTATTATAGAAAGTCCTGAGCCTTAGACATTTTCTAACTAGGATACTATTCTTTATTACCATCCTTAAGCACTTCTTTGTAGCAATACTTGCACCAAAAAGGCTCTAAAATTTATAATGCACATATAGGAGAGATTACCATTTTTTTGGAACTCTTGTTCCTATGTAGCTGAAAATGATTCTTCAACAAAAACAACCTTTTGAGCTTCAAAGCTATTGTCAGTAGTCAATACTATAGTGCGTTTTACTTTATTAAATAAAGAACTATTCCCAATAATACAGTTTATTTTTTGTGAGTTTTCCTAAAATTACTAGCATCAAACAGTGCCTAGTATTTTTGAGTTTAGTGTCATGTGCACCTGAACTTCCATAGTATTGTGCTAGTTTTTACAATGATGATAGTGAAAGCACTGACTTACTGGCACCACCATCTATATGTTTCCTCTCAGACCTTCTGGGATTGTATGATTAATTAAGCACTGCCATACTGCCACGCCCCTCATGTCCTAACCCTGTGGCAAAAAACTAGCATAAAACCCTTGCGCATTTTGTGTTCTCTTATAAGTTTATAAAATGCAAGGAAAATAGTTTAGCAGTTGAGCTGAGTAGTTTCTGGCTTTGGCTTCTGCCTCCATGATAGTGAAGATTTATAACACCCAACTGGTGACTCCTCCAGGGAAGATCACATCAAACCAGCCTACACACATCATTTGTGCCCCTATCCTTGCTTCCTTGAAAATTTTGAGGAAGATGAAAAGTCCAAACAGAATTTCTTGTCACAGCCTTTGTCTTCAGAGTATCCCATATTCTTGGAAATTGCATCTTACCCAGGAAGATTTGTTGAGGCATACTTTGTAAAAGACAATATGGTATGGTTCCAGGAGCGCTTATGGCTTTTTGAAGGACCTTTTCACCTGGAAATGATTAATAAGCACCATGATAGGATAACCGTGAAACACTTGTAAAGGCAAAAAATCTGGAGCTTATCCACCGCACATATGCTGGGAAGGTATTCTGCACTGTTGCTAGGTTTACCAAGGAGTGTCTTGTTTGTAAAAGGGCAAAACAAAATTGTCAGCCCCTTGCTGGGTTGTTGAACCTGTTCTGAAAGCAGAAAAGCCTTGGGTTTCCCTTTCATTCAACTTTATTTTGGATTCACCTCTCTCAGATAAGAATAATGCCATTATAATAATGTCAAATAATTTCACCAAGTTTACCCACTTGATCAAATGCCATACAACATTAATGGCAGCGCAAATGATAAGTTATTTGTCTCTTATGTTTTTTAGCATGGCATACCTAGGGAGATCCTTAGTAAAAGTGGAACCCAGTTAACATCCTTCTGTTTTATTGAGCTATCAAACTTATTCATATTTACCCCTGCCGTTATACTGCCTTCCACCCACTGACATAATGGCAGACAGAAAAGGTAAGCCAATAACTATAGTACTCCTGCAATGCTACACTGTGGCGCATTTTTTAGGTTTCACACCTTCTGATAGTACATTTCATTTATAGAAGCGCCCAGCATTCTTCTATTGGTGACTCTCCCTTATTTGCCAACTATAGGTTCAACCCCCTCTATTAATATAAAAATCTAGTTGTAGGTCTAAGGTCGAAGCTGTGGTGAACTTTGCTAAGTTCATCAGGAATTACACTAAGATGTAAGCGGCAATTTGGGTGCCATCATGAAGACTTACAAATAGAAAGTTGATGGTAAGAGAAGAGTTGGATTTTAGTTTGTGGGAGGAAGATCGTGTGATGTTTAGTGCCAGGAATATACAAACAAAGCAACCATTCAAGAAATTGTGACCCAAGAGGATAGGACTCTACCGTATTGTAAAAAGATGGACTATGTCTCCATCCAAGAAGATCTCACACCAAAGTTCCATTTTCTCTATGTTCCATTATTTAAGTTGACTTTATTTAAGGGTCACCCTTCTGAAGCCCCAAGATATTATCCTGTTGAGAGGGAACCAGAATAGGAAGTAGAGAATATTGTGGCCTCTTGTAGTGTGAAAAAACATATGGAGTATCTAATATTGCAAAAAGGTTTTGATGCTGCAGAGAACAGTTGGGTTCTATCTCATGACTGTGTACATGCTCAAAAATTATTGACGCTTTTCATAAGTGCTTTTCTATGGCTGCTGGTCTCAAGGCAACCTCACAATTGCCGCTATAAAACTACCTCTGGCTTAATAACTTCACCATGATGATGCTTCTAGAGGAGGGGTAGTGCACCAATGGCTTGTGGGTAATGACATGTCTAATGACATGATTGTAGGTATGTATTGTAAGAACAAGGAGGAGGTGGATAAAACCAAAGGGGCCAAGTTAACTGTCCTCCCTGACCTTAAGTATAATTTGGACCAAAGTTGGGTAAGTGCCAAATTATTCCCAAGTTGGTGCTAAATGATCGCATTATGAGGTCAGTTAGTATTACATCAATGGTTTTAAAATCACAAGTTACCCATCAATAAATATAATTCACTAAGTTTATTATCTAAACAAGAATTTATATCTCATATTTGGTACTATAATATTAATTATGGTAAGATTTTCCTACTAGCCAAAACTTGAGCTTGGGATTAAACAAGATATGCTACTACTATCAAAGGTAGAATGATTTAATTGGCTAAATTGGGCTTAGTCTCATGCTGAAATGATTACGCCCCAACATTCCTGCTGGACAATCAGAAAGTTTAATTAGTTAGTAAGAATGTTGTGGAGTCAAATTTGAATTTTATCAGAAGTTTGTGCCCAATTCTTGATGGAATAGGCTTGGCCATAGTAATAAGTTTACTCCCCTATTCAGCCAAATAGTTCTTAATAAAATGATAAGCCACATCAAGCCTTTCACATACTAGGTGAACTGATGTGGAAGTCTGCCCCATGCCAGCTTAAGTTTTGGTTCAACTTCTTAAGAAAACAACCCCCAAATATAGACCTGAAGGGGGTTCATGAGAATGAAAACACATCAGCCAATCATCACCTAAGAGCTCAGGTAATCGCCAAACTGGAAAGATGTTTATTATGGCTGATTCAAGTGATTTCATTATATGCTCCCACATGATTGAGTCATTCCAGATGTCAATTTACTATCTAAACTCAAGCCTTACTGAGATCAAAAGCCTGTCAGGAGCAATGATAGGCTATATTGTCATTTACCAAAATCGAGAAATCCCCTGCCTAACCTGAAACCCTTTGATACTCACTATTAGTTCAAGATATACTATATACTAAGAGGCATCAATATAATAAAAGGATTCTTTTTTAGGATACCTAAGAGTTAGTATTAATAGAAATTATCTAAAATCTAGTTTTTTTGTAGTTTATAGGTTTCCCTTTACTTATTTTAAACAGCTGTATTAATTTTTATACTCCTGCGACTGCTATATTGTTAAAATCCTATGCAAATAGCACCTGAAAGCACCTAGTCACTTCAGGATTCCAACACCTCCACTCTAATTTGGTCAGTTTAGCCAGATAAAATTCTTTGTTGGTCATCTACTTCTAAATAGATCTATCAAAGTTCTCTTTTATCTAAGTTGTTTGGACTGTCTGGGACCTTCTCAAGGAGATACCCTACAACATAGGCTTAAAAACTCCTACAAATGTATGTTAGATTATTTTCACTGATGGTGTAGTCTAGAGCACTTAGCATTATGGTTCTATTTATCTAAACCCTAAAGTTTAATGGGTCACAAACTCTAACCTGAGAGTTCAACAATGCCATTTCCTTGTTAGTGTACAAGGTGCTTTTACTTATTATTTATATATTCTACTAGGGTCAACCCCATAATATACACCATCATCAGTGTCTTGTTGGCATTTTATAATAGTAGGAACTGTTTACCTGGCTTTGGATATTCCATAACCTCATTGCATCTGAAAAGTTATAGGCACTCTTTTTACACCATCAAGGATCATGAAACCTGAGTTTATGCTTACTTAAGTAAAAGGTATGTACCAAGAGTTTATTTTGATGCTATAAAAGGCTAATGCATTTATGGATGTTAGACAATCAATTTAAGTCCCAGGAAGCACCCCATGAGCCACAAACATGAGGAGTTCTCATTATGGACAAAGAATGGAGTTAATAAGTCAGCTGTCCTTCTTTTTTACTATGGTGACTTAGCACACATGTTAGATGAGAGGTGAGTTACAGACTACATGCTGAATATTGCTCCCCTATCTCCCCTTCTCACCATCTAGGAGTTGGTGCAGAAAATTGGGAAGTTTTGTCTGGAGGTGGCTGCGTCAAGAAGCCATCGCCAGTGGAAGATTAGTAGCTGCTCCTCTCCCTCAGTAATCTCAAAGCTCAATGTGAGGGTCATTAAAATTGATATGTTGGTGCCCAGTGGGAATGAATCATCCATTGTACGCTTGGGTTTGAAGCCCCATCAATAAATTTCTGCTTTGCTTGAAAGGTTGAGCACATCTCAACAGTTTTAGAGTTGATAAATCCCTTCAACATACAATGGGACCTCCCATACATACTGACAGGATTTTAATTAAATGGATTCCTACCATATTCTGAGATTAGGGTTCAGTTAATTAGGGCAAGGCGGCTGATTAGTCGCCTAGTTCTGATAATATTGTTAATTATAATTATTGATTTGTGCTCCATAATTGGTTAGGTTGAGCTTTTTCAAAGTATCCACTGGTTTCTGGGAGTATCAGGGAAATTTACTAATAGCAGTTGTTACTTTTATTTTAATTACTTGTGACTTATGCTGAGGATAATTGATGAGTTTAAATTTTCAATTTTTAACTTTCAAAGCTCAAGCTAAAGATAATTGATATGTTTAATTTTTTCAGGTTTACCAGCGGATTATGATATATTTCCTAAATGGTTTCAATTACTGGTAACTGATGCCAAGAATTATTGGATTAAGTATTGATTTGTGACTAAAGATGATAATCATATTGCAAAATTAATGCCAAGGGCTTAAAGTGGTGGTTATTTGATTGCCATTCTACTGCATAAAAGTTTATAATTACCAGTGATTAAGGTCAAGGACAACTAAATTAGATCATTTACATATGATAACTAGAGATCAATGTCAATGATGAATTGAATTAACATTTGGCATATGGGGATGGAAGGCAAGTCAGCAGGGCATATGGCTACTAACCTGAAGGTTGCAGGTTCAATTTTCACCCTTCACACATCAATTGGGGTGCCATCCAAAGGAAGCTATTGGTGGTTAATAGGTCTAACAACATGAAAACCTTACCCATGATGTAAATAGAAAAAAAATCCAAGTCCCAATCTGGGGGTGGAAAAACTCATTTTGATGGAGTTGACCCTGATCAGGTTTCATGTCAGTGTTTTCTTTCAGTAATGTCTGTCCTCTGTTTGGTTTACACCAAAAATCATTTTAAATTTTGAAATTTTTGGTGGATGATCAGGAAGATTTTAAGGGGATGGTTGATTTTGTAAGAGTTAATGATAGGTTGGGTTGCCAGAATTGAATGCCAATGATTGCTATAAGATAAGCAGCGTTTTGGCAGAAAAACTCCTGAGTATTTTTACATAATTTCCTCTTATAAAGATCTTACTTTCGCCCACTTTTATTAGTTGTAAGTAAAAAAGAAGTTTTAATTTTAGAGGTGGGACTGAAAAACCTAAGGCTAGGTGCTATGTGAGTTCACCTAGGGTGGTTGATGCTACCAATCCCAATACCTGGAGATGCAAGGAAGTCCTGTGTGGATTATCTTAATTGTTCACTACAAAGAGGGAATGATGGGGATCAACCTCAAAGGGGATGGTGGCGCAGGAGCTGGGCCACCTTGGAGGTAGACTGAGGGCTCACTGTGTGCCTCTCAAAGGGAGTCAATTAACCCAAGGTAAAATTTTTGTTCTGCTGGGTGGGGAGTTGCAACGCGGATCTGTAGTAAAAAGGTAGCACGTGAAGGAAAAAAACAGAAAGAGTCAACTGTACTCATATTGTTGGCCTGGCACACTAATGGAGCTCCTGATATAGTAAATGTGAAATTCGTGATGTATACCCTGGCCATGAGTGCATCCAGCCATCTGTTGGGTAAAGCGTCACCAATCCTCCAAGAAAATTGCGCCAGGAGGGAAAAGTTAGTGTTGAAATTCAAGAATAAGTCTGCTAGCCAGATTGAGACCAATTTGGCACCATGAGGATTCTAAAATGTCAGTCTACTGGATTCATATGTGATTGTGTTGCCCACAGTTTATCTAAATGTTATTATTCCCTAAAACCTAGCACTTAAAACGACTGTCCCCCACAGTTACAGTTAAAATTAAATTTTAACCCTTTTTTAATAAAAAAATTCATATGCTAATCTAGTGGTTTATTATTTTATCTGTCCATGAACCACACTTGTCTAGTGGATGTTTCCTGGTTTACATAATGAATGGGTCATAGTGGCCACAATCACTACCTTGTTGCCCTCCCATCTCAAGTGAGGATATCAATATGGTGATCACCTGAGGTTGACCCCCATTTAAAGCTGTGTGACGCAAGGAGGTATTATAATTCCTTGAGGTGATTCTCATTAAGTAGACTAAGTTTTGCAGCTCTTCTTCATGCTTGAGCCCTCATGTTTCTGTACCAGATCTCAGACCCCCTGGAGCCCAAGGAAACAACTGCAAAGGAAGCTGCAGCCACCTTTTTCTGCAATGGTGTGGTTGCTGGCGGGTATGTTAGCAACAGTGATCATCAATTGTCATCCTGCAGTTGTTCCCCTCCCAATAAGATACCTAATCTAAAAAGCTATGCTTTCGGCATTCTGGTTTATATTCTGGGTTACTTATGCTCCTAATGGCAATCTAGTCTTAACTTTATTCTCCAGTTTCATAACAATCAATTGTCACAA
Organism: Massospora cicadina; assembly: GCA_022478985.1. Lineage (NCBI taxonomy): Eukaryota > Fungi > Entomophthoromycota > Entomophthoromycetes > Entomophthorales > Entomophthoraceae > Massospora > Massospora cicadina. The sequence goes on from JAKSZP010012238.1 coordinate 19,867, forward strand.
AGAACTACTATTAGTTAAAGCAGAATTTCTACTATTATAGTGCTTACTAAAAATATTTTAAAACTTTGTATAAAATTAATATATGTTATATATCATACATCACATATATAATCTTTACACGTTGCCAGTATCATCAGAGTGCTATTTTTTTAGTTTATAAGTCTGATTCTTTCTAAGGACTTTTATTATAATAGTAATATGATATGGCAAAAAATACTTGTTTCACAATTTATGATTAGACTGATTTAGAATTGTGTATTTCATATTTCTTAATTTATGATTACTCATTTTATTTTTGAATTGTGATTATTATAGAAATTACACATTCATGATTAAAGATGACTTATTTAACTATTTTGGAATCTATATACAATATTCTAACAAGTTAGTTGATATAACATTACAAGAAGATATATCATGGACCTAAATTTTTAATAGCTTAGTTTCTAAGTTGCAAAAAATTAGGTTATAATTTGAAAATTATCATGACAGGGTTGATATTGAAAGATCATGGCATGTGATCTCAACGCTTTTACTGTGGCAATTTTCCTATAGTTATCAGAATTTTAGTGCCATATAACTAATATTACTGTGTATATAATCTTTGCATTAGCCCAAAATATAACCAAATTTAGATGTTTTGTTTTCATAGCAACATCTTCTTATCATTGTTTATCATGAATCCTTTATTAATATTGTCAGTTTATTTGAGAGGTGAGGAATCTATTTATCATATGATTGACCAAAGAAAATTTCCCTTTCCTTTGTTCAATCATATGATAAAAAGAACTTATCCTTTTTGATATACATCCAAATATCTTATGATTTTTTAGCTATATTAAAATTAAGAAATTACACTAAATTCAAAATAAGAATGTTTAAGAGCTTCATATTTTTCTGATAAAGAATTAGCTTTGATGATTTTTATGTGTTGTCTATCTCATTTTTTATTTTTTATACAATTATTGTTACCTTAATTGTCAAAGCTTACAGCCATGCCACTTGTATTCATCACATTATCAACCTAGTATTGATATTTGCTTAAATTTAAAAAAATATAGCCTTTCTAAGTTATTCTGCTAAAGTATTAACTATACTTTTATTATCCTCATCGCACATTATGTATGACTGTGGAATTTGTCATCTATGATTTTAAAGGCTAACATTACTTATAAAAGCCCTCTTAGCACACATGTTAATGTATAGCTATTAAAACTATATTCTAAGATTTATTTTTTTGTTAGTTGATAAAAATCTAGAAATTATTTTATATTCTTGTCAATTTTAATGATAGCTTATATATATCTCACAAGTTTGAACCTATAATGACTTTCTGTAAATTTGCTTTATTAATCAAAGGGTAGTTAGTATTATATATGGCAATATGAACTAGAAATGCATTAAATTACCTTGTAAGTAATATTAAAATAATTCATGAGGAAATATATCTAGACATAATGTCTCAGGGCATAGAAGTAAGGTATTTTAGTAATAAACTTTATGCACAAGTGATATTCAATATTCCAAAAATATTGATCTCACTAAAAGTCATTTGTGATAAAAAACAATTTTTAAAAGGTAAAAAGTGGAACTTGTGCTGCAAGAATATTGTATAATGATACTTTTCTAAAAGTGGACAACAACTGCCTACTTATCAGAATTTTTATATTTATGAATGTGTACAGAGGTAGTTTTTTTCTTCCACTCAATATCACTTTTGAGCATATCTAAAATTTAAAGCGGAACTAAACAACTTCAAAAACTAACACACAGAAAAACCCCTGATGTTCTTGGCCCTACCGCCCGTTGCTCCAAAAATGGGGCAGTGGCAAAGCCACCCTAGCATCTTCCACCCATCAGAAAAATGCTATGAAACTAGGTTGACCAGCCCCCAATGCCTCAGGTAATACGTTCCTCATAAGGATCTCATCTCTCCACCTTGCACGTTACCAAGCGGTGCCTTGTAGCCCCATAGTGCTCCCCCAAACCAAGATGCAAATTATCCTCTGGGTTGAATATGGCAAATCTATTTTCCTACAACAAAAAACAGATAATGAAATTAGCCCAGATGCTTATGCAGCCTTCAGGCTTTATCAACTTCTTCCCCTATAAGGGTACTTTAACTTTGGTTTCACCTGTGAAGTTAATGCTGCAATTGCGCCAACATTCCCCTGGTGTTTTTAGGGAACTCCCATCCCAACCACCCACACCTAATTGCCTAATGACACCACTCTTGTGGTTCAATTCGCAGGACTCCTCACCCACCTCCCCCTGATACTTTATATAATGAACTAATATCTGGGTTGTTGGCATATTGCGCTTGCTATTCTACAATTTGTGGTTCCCAATGGAGCCAAACAACTTGTGGGCCCTTGCACCTTTGCAACTGTACGCCCAATCTCAACCAAAATTGCCATTATGATTCCCCCTTGAATCCGGTCCCCTCTGTCCCCAACCACCCTATCTGGGCCAGAGTAGATAAAGGGTGCACGATTTTCCCCATTTATTTTGACCTGGACCACTCAAAGCGGCGCTGCCCCACTATAGCCCAAGATGGAGGCCACATGCTCGACTCCCCTTGATGCTCTCATTTCCAACCCAGTTTTTTTAATATGCACAATCCTCCCTCCCCCTCCACCCAAAGTGATAGATGCAACTGCCACTGATTTGGAAATAAGGAACCTACATGTCAAACCCTCACTCCCACACCAACCAATCAGGAGCCAGCATGGATCTTAGTAAATTCAAAAAACTCTACCCAGCCACCCAACTCAGCCCACCTATATACCAATCAACCTATCATCTTCAGCCAAGGTCCATGGGATTATTTGTTGGAAGTTGATGATTTGGTAAATCCTGTCCCTGACTCAGTCAAGGTCCTGGGCCTCAAAAATGTACCTAAATGCAGAATATGCAGCTCAATTTCCAACTTGGCACTGTGCTATATGCTTTGATGTCGATGAATTCCAAAAAATGACCACCAACTCACAAAGAAGCTGTTGCCTCCCCTGATTTTCACCCCCACCAAAAGGCTGTAATGGAATCAGTTGCAGTCTTGGCTAAGGGGATACCCGTCCCTGTACTTCCCCCATGCAACAAGTTCATAAAAAAGAATTCCTCCAGTTTACCAAGTTGCTAACAAAGCAATACAAAAAGGTGTGACAGTTACTTTGGTTTGCCTCAAGACCCACATTACCAGCAACAACATTACTACCTTCATCACCCTTCCCAAAGTTCACCTCAAGGCTGAGAAAGCCCTCTCAAAATATATCACAACCCTTTTCATACCAAAAATCGAGCTACAAGCTCCATTCTACTACCTTGACCACTATTATGAGGAAGTACCCCTGCCTGTGCTTTCAGAGCTTTGCTGTACACTGTCTGACACAGGAGAGGAAATGAGCCTATTGATCCTCACTCACCCCCCACCATAGATTCATAGCAGTTTATTGCCTCTTACCTGGTTTGATTATTTAATCATTTTGGTCTTTTTGTTTTTCAACATGTTTTGAGTGATCCGTTCATCTCTTTCTGTCCACTAAAATATATTTTAGTATAAGTTTTGCTCCTCTGAGATCAGTATTGTCCATACCCTGGTTGGCTTGCTTTAGTTAAATAAAAAAGTGTACGGATTTACAAGAATTCTTACCTATATAATTTGTTATTGATTATAAATAACTTGACACTTAGTTTTTATATGAGTTACTATCACTGTATATGTTTTGGTAAGCAGTAAAAAGGTCTTTGTCACCCTGAAAGAAGATATTAATTTTTATATGGTGGATATAAATTCATTTTAGATACAAAAGACATACTGAGTATAATAATTAAATCTCAAGTGCTCTTTAGATTATCTATAAACATTGCTTTTCAATATAAAATACAACCTAATGTTTAGTTATAAACAGTAAATTAGATAGTGCAGATTAATCTATATTTGCATATTGGGCTTTTATAAAGGTGGTAATCTTATAGAGCTTATGGGATTTTTTACTTTGTTTACATCAACTAGGTAAATTTTAAGCTTAATACTTATATTCCTACTGATATAAGCTTTTTAAAATAATTTATTGTAATTGTACAGCTTATTTAAGGATTAAAAATAATAAAAAAAGCTGTTGATTTTATTTTAGCTAATATTGAAACTATTTTTTGTTGTGTCATATTCACATGCGTTAAGCTGAGACTAACAGATCTCCAATTTAGCTTTAAGACAATTATCTTTGTTATTGTAAGGCGCCAGTGCCTTCTATCCTCACCTTACAATACTGCCCCCATCCTCACATTACATAGCAATTTTTATATTTGGAATTACATGTTTTAGCAGATAAACTCCTCAGTTAAACTGCAAAAATGGCAATTTTTACTTTAAAATAAGTTCTCCTATACCACCACCTTTATTAGCACTAATGGTGCCCAACCAAAAAGGAAAAGCCACCACGCATCTTTATTTGCAAATGGGCCAAACAAAGAGTTTATTATAAATAAAAAATTAACATGGCACCTCAGCAACAGCCTAGTAAGCCAGATCAGAAGTTGAGGAAGCTTTAAGTAAACTTTTGTCCAGCACCCGCTTTAGCTGGCGGACCATGACATACTGTATTGGGGTAGGAGCATCAGCAACATGTGGCATAAGGAGGTATAATTGTGAATTTTATTTGTTGATGAGGCATGCTGTGTCCATTGCCTCAACATAGTAAGCAAATTGATGCTCAGAGAAAGTGATAAGATCAGGCATACAAGTAAATGCCTTGATGCGCCAGCAAGTTTTGGGATAATTTAGTTAAAAAGAGAAGTTTTTGCTGCATTGATACAAGTGTGGCTCGCTTCAAAAGCAAGCTCCTCAATTTCATACTTTTCATCTTCCTCAAAACTATGGGGAAAATTGGGTATAGGAATACCCTCAACAAGGGGCTCCATTGCCATATGAAGTTGCTGGCGAAGTAGGTTGTTGGCAGGGGCGTCTGCAGCCTCAACTGCCATTTAATGAATACTTTTATAAACTGGAAACCAATTTTAAGTGCGAAATACTAGGGACACAAATTGGGAGGGTCAACAAAGAACTTCTCCAAAGCAAAATACGGTTTCACATGGTATGGCCGTTCCTCTTCATCAATCCATTTAAAAGACTTAATTGATTTGATTCAGCTAGCATTGGGCCATCCATCAGAATTGGGGCAGCGGCAGAAGCAAATTGGCCATGTGCTGTCGACCACAGCAGCTCAGTTAAAACTGGTTCAGCCATCAACTCAGGATTCTTTAATCCAGTTGAATTTTTATTAAAAATCTTAATGTTTTTTGTCTTGATTAGCCACTGCTTTTGTAGCAGCGTAAATTGCCCCAAGGTTGAGAGTGGGAGGAACAAGTCTCATTTGAAAAAATGGGGCAAAATGGCTGTGGGCCCAACGCTTAAGGGATGAGCAGTGGAAGCAGCAATAGCAGAAACCATGGGGCACTTGCACTTTGAGTGGTCAAGCTCAAAGCATAAGGGACATATGGAGCAACTGTTTTTGATGCACGCCCAGAACAGGAGATCAGGGGTGATCTGATCACAGTGTAGGGGGAAACTGTGGGATGAGAATTGCAATAAAATGAGCGAATAATCACAAACGCACAAGGCTCTGCCAGACTATCTGCCTCATTCAGAACCATAAACTGCAACATGGGGTCTGTGCTGTAAATGGCCAAACTCTCCGTGAGCTTGTGGTGGAGGCGTTTGGGGGAGATATGGTAGGGCAATCTGGAAAACTGGACAACCAAAGTGGCCTCATCTGGGAGCTGGGTTTGAACGGTTGGGAGGAGGATTTTCTTATAAATTTATTGCATCTTGGCTGCTGCCACTGCATCAGCTCAGTGGCAGCAGCCAAGATCAAAGTACCCTTAAAGGGGCGGAAGTTGATATAGCTGGATGGTTCAAAAAGTGCATTGGTCATCTTGATGATGGCCGTGCTTGCATATGGGAAAAGATTTCCATATTTTCCCTGAAGGCTGAAATGCAAATTGCTTCATGGGAGCACCAAAGGGCTCTGGAGCACCGCTTGGGAGCTTGCAAGATGGTGGTCCAAGCCCTGAGGGGGGACATAACGCCCAGTAGCGTTGGAAGGGCTAGCAGAGACAGCCCAGGTGCACTTTGACAGCAGCTTAAAGATTCCAGATGGCGGTGCACCACCATCCTAAGCCAGGGCAGCAGGTGTCACTTGCATTGACATTAATAAGTTTTGACTCATTTGAGCGGTCATTTTTTGTATTTTTTAAAATCTAAATTTGTCTTTTATTTAGTTGTTGAAGCAAATTAAAGATTCTCCTATATCACTACCATCTTTTCCTAAATTTCTCTCATTCCAAAATCCTGAATTTCCAAAAATCCCCTTTTTAAGTTCTTAGTACAATTCTCAGATTTTGCTGTGATCTTTAATTTTTCATTTGTCAATTCCAGCTCTCCCTTTTTTATATTATCCATTATTCCCTTTTTAGTTTTTTTCTTGTTGCCAATCAAATGCTGGGCTGCCTCAGGTGGAGCACATCTTTAACTAGAATTTTTTAAAAAAATTGAATATCTTAATCAGGGAGCTCAATCATGACATGTCCCATCAAACTCTCAATCCCAGATTCTTGAAACTATTTGAACTTACAGCTCTTCCCATGTGACACTTGAGAATATGCTACAGATGGAAAGCTACCATAAATAATATGTATTTAAGGAATAATGAAGCCATCTAATAAAGCATAACTTCCTTATATAGGACAGTGCCCTGATTTTGAGAGTACTGGTCTATTTTGATTCTTTACGTCCCTTTTTTTAAAATAAAAACATTGCCACTCCAATTTGTTTGTGCTGTCATTTTTACAGCATTTTGGGAATCTTGGTACACACCACAAGCATCATGCTCCTGTTTAAATGGTTAACCCTCATTGGATAGAATGTTTAGGGGCTGTCATTCTACTAGTCATTTGGTGCCTCAAGTGGTTTCATGGGAACTATGCAGTGGCCACAATTGCAAACTTGTTCTCCCCTAGTCATAACAGTTACTATTTTTTCAGTAAAATAAAATCATTTTTACTTTATAAGTGTAGTGTATCAATTTAACAACTATTTTACTTAATAATTAGTTTATTTTTTTAGGTTAATCTCTAATGAAGTTGTAATTAATTTGAGTCTATAAATATATATTTCTTTCAATTTAAAGGACTAAAATCTAATGATAGTGTTTTAGCATACATTTGATTATTATTTTTTATATACAACTATACCATAAAATAGTAATTTAAGAAAGAAAATTCTGGAATCAAATCTAGAGATATAAACTTCAATGCCTTACTAATCAAAGCCAATATTATCTTTCAAACCTATTCCATTAATTATTTGTTATTAATTTTTAAACAATGAGATAATATATTTAAACTGTGCTAATGTCTGTGTTTGTCAGACAATTAAAACTTTGACTAGCTTCTAAGAGAGTTCTTTGGTAGAATTATACTGTTTTTACTAAGTAAGGTATTGCCTGAGCCTTGGTGAAATCAGATCAATTGGAGTAATTATTTTACTCCTAAATTCATCTGGATAGTTTGGTTTGATATAGAAAGGTTGGTATGGACCCTCATCAGAACAAGTCAACTAACTTGGGAGTCTCCCCAAGCATTACCTCAAATTTAGTGTTTCCACTTAAGAAAAAACACCCCTATTAATCCCCCTCGGGTTGGGACCATCTAGTACTAAAAAAACACCCCTATTTATATTCTTGAAGGGGGTGCAAGAAGGTGCAAAAATCTCATCAACCAAAGAGCCACTAAGACCTTTGATGATTGGCTGAGCTGAAAGTATTTTTAGATGCCTGATTGGAGAAGTTATATTGAAATGCTTCCTAATAGTTACATCTTTTCAGTTTACAACTCTACACCCACCACAATGGCCTGGTTGAGGCGAGAGGACCCCTGGGAATCCTGATTGGCTGAATCAGATTTTAACTAAATTGAGCGCTTCATGTCTATTCTGAATTCTGACGCTTTTCTTATTTTAACCATGAGTTACCTTAAATACTAGGAGTCAACTCTATAGTTAGAAAACGCTTTTAGTTCCCCTTTTTACTATTGGTAATATATATATCTTTTTTATGGAAAATTTTGTTTACATTTAATCAACAGCTTTCACAAACTTTATCACTCTTATAACCTCAAAATTGGTGAATCCTGTTCCCAAAGAACCAGTGAGCACAAAATCGCCAAGATTTCAACAAATGGTTCTCACTAAAGGTGTCCCTTCTTACCACAAACTTTTATAAAATGGAGGTTTTTGGGTGAGTAACCTTTGTAACCTCCCCTCTGTATCTGAACTAAGTAGCTGCTTTTGAATAGCAGCTATCTAGTGCATTTCCACAACTTATAACTTAAACAACACTCCACTCAAGGCCCTCATGGAGCCACTTCTGTTATTTGAAAATTCCCTTTATAGATAAGTTTACCCCAGTAAGGGTAACATTGCCTTATTCCTCTTTGTCTATGCTTTGTTATGGAAGGGAAAACCAATCATTGGAAAATCAAAAACACTCTCCCTTGACTTAGTTTCTTGGCCCAAGAGATAATGGTACCAAGTATGGCCACTTTCAGCACCTGGGCGGAAATAAAGAAAGCCTTTATGGAGGATTTTAGATCCATGCTGAGTTTACATAGGAAGTAACAGGCTTTTATGTGCCTCAGCATGAAAAAGGAAAGAATTGATCGCTTCTTTTGTTGATTAATTCTATAGTGAAGCACATTCATTATTAATTGCAAAGATGTTACCTCTTGATGATGCCATCGATGCCATATTGGCTGGATTGTCGCCTCACCCCACCTTAGCAAAGCATCATTATTCAATTAATGTTCTTTCCAAAATGTATGTGGTTTCAAGGAGGATCTGCTTGCAGTGGCTGATTTCTATAAACCTGAAATTGAGCAAGGAGCCCTGAGGCAAGAGTCCACCCTGGTCACCCTGGCCTCTTATATGGCCGTCTCTCTCTGGAAACCTGCTCCCCTAAAGCAGATTAAACCAGAAGTTCCTCCACCACGTGAGGGTAACAGTATATACTAATGGTGTCCAGGCCATGCCCCCTCCATCATTTGCACCCAAAGTTCGCCTTATGCAGTCAGTTATAACTTTGCCTCACTCAACTCCTTCTTCATAGCGGCCTCCCAATGCAGTTCAATTGTCACATCCCCACAAGGCGCCATCTCTATCTTTCTTGTCATCTCCCCCAGCCATCCATAAATCAAAACCTGTTCCCCTGTGGCAGCCAAAGCCCACAAACCAAGAGCGCAACTCCAGAGCCGTTGCAGTTACAAAGCCTTCTCTAAAAACTAAAAGGGTATATAAGTGCCAAGTGGACATCCCCTGCCACAAGGAAAGCCTTGACCCTACCCTACTTCCTAAAGTCTCCCTGTTGTGCATAGATAACCCCTATGATGACGAATCTGAAGGGGTTGTGAAGATATGTATATTATGTCCTAGGAGTCTTAGCTGAAGTGTGGACACCAGATCAGTTGAAACCTGAAAGAAAAAAGATGGCTCTGATACCTGTGGAACTTATCTACAGAAAGTGCTTCAGTGTTCTGAATCTATTAATTCCGCCAGCGATGATGATAAGCTCATTGTTTCTCTGATCTGATCTACTCTGCGTGTTTTTACTCTACAATTTATAAAAGATAAATACCCTGAGACCGCCCAAAGACTTGATTCCACTTTCCATACTAAGAGGTTTCGCCCTCCCCCACCCTTTGTGGAACCTTAACCAAGGTGGAGGTTGTTGCCAAAAAAGTAAGGGTTATGACTATCCTTGATACTAGATTGCACATAAATGTTGTTTCTTCGAAGCTGAATAAGAAGATTAAGCTGGCCCCTGACTTAAAATACACTGTGAGTTTGGAACTGAAGGTCCTAACAGCACTTGCATGATTGGGGCATACTCCTCCTTGCTCATCTGATTTAAGAAGCTTGTTTTGTCAACTACAACTGTGGCCTTGCCTAACAATATGTATGATCTGCTCATTGGTATTCAATTTATGCTCGAGTATGACAAAATTTAAACCTAAAACAGGGCTACTTCTTCCTGCTTAATTTTGAGGTTCTCCTGGTACTAACAAAAAAAGAACTTAATAAAAAAGGTTACTCTTGCTCAGTTGTTATCCTTCCTCCACCTTATCTTTACGCTATATGAAGGCAGGATGAAATACAAAGGTGTTGACTTAACCAGTGGACGCTCTAGAGGACATTCTTATGCATCAGAAGTTTTGTTAATTAAGGAGGGAAAACAAAAGGTGATGGACGCCAAGATTACCCTGAAAATTACTCTCAATTGGCTCTTTCTCATAACAAGAATCAATGGAGTTATTCCCCTAGAACCTTGAGTATTGCCAGACATACTAGACCCAGCTCATCAGCGACATATTAATATCTTTTTGGGTAATCTTACCATTAAGGAATGATTATAAAGAAACTCAAGAAATTGGAAAAGGACTGCTGATCCCTGTCATGGATATGAAACAGTTACTACACCAGGTATATGTACATGGGCTTATCTGCTGATCAGATGTTGTGCACTTTTACTAGCGTCCAAATTTTTGATGAACTAACTTAAGCTGAGCTTTCCAAAGTGTACACTTTGCTAAAGGCCTTTAGAATATCTTCTTTCAAATATGATACCAACTATGGGCACATGAAGGATTGGAGCCACAATATTGATGTTGGTGATGCCCATCCTATCTGATCAAAACCCTAAAAGAAATCTAAAGTTGAGGATCTCCAGATGAGAATTGAGCTTAAACAGTTCTGTACGCGGGGTTGCTGGTGCCTTCTCAAAGCCCTTGGTCGTCTCCCCTTCTTATGTTATATTTAAAAATTGAGGTCTTTGGGTAGTCATGGGCTACCGCAAATTTAACAACCTCTTGTAGAATAATAGCTACCCTATTCTCATATAAATGATGCCCTGTCCCAACTCTCCAGATCCAGGTTCTTTTCTGCTATGTAGTTGGCTAGCAGGTTTTGGAAAATGGACCTTTCTCCACGGGTCCAGGAGATATGTTCTCTTATCTGCAGCGAAGGCCTGTTCCAACCCACTCAGCTACCCCAGGGGTTGTGCAATGCACCCACAACCTTCCAGCGAGCTATGGACCACATCCTACAGGATCTCATTCTTAGTTGTGTGATTGTCTAGCTTGACAATGTCACAGTCTTTTTCAAAACTTTTAATGAGCTCCCATTCATATCAAGGAAGTTTTCCAATGCTTGCGCGCATCTGATATTATCCTGGAGCCTATAAAATGTACTATTTTTCAAAAAATATGATTTCTTTGGACATATCTATCTCTCAGTAGAAATTCAGCCCTTAAATAATGAAGTTGAAGCTATTTTCAAAATGCCGGCGCAAAAAACCTCTGAGATGTCCAGGTGTTCTTGGTCATGATAGGGTACTACCACCAATTCATTCCTCAGTTCGCCCATCTCAGTGAGCTCTCATGAATCTCTTGGCCAAAAACACTCTTTTCTATTGATGTTCTGAACAAAAGGCCGCGTTTGAGACGCTTAAGAGGTTTCTGAAACAAATTTGTATCCTCCATCACACTGACTATTGAAAACTCTTCCTGTTTACTGACGCCTCTGACTACGCCGTTGGAGCCATACTGGCTCAATTGGATAGGCATGGGATTGATCATCCCGTTTCCTACTTCAGCAAGATTCTAATAAAAGCTGAATGTAGATACAGCATCACAGAAAAGAATTGCCTCGCTGTCTTATTCTCTATGAAAAATTACCTCCCTTTCTTCTATGAGGAAATCCTTTTAAAGTAATTACTGACCATTCCTTCCTATAGTGATTGCAAGATGTATAAGATCCCACTGGACGGTTGGCTCATTGTGCTTTGAAGCTCCAGCCTTATAATATGATCATTTATCAATAATCTCAGAATCGCTACATGATAGAGTTGGGTTGGCTTGGATGTTAGTCCTCCGCCTAGATAATAGTAAAGTTGAGAGATTGCATGATTTCTTAATGGCCCTTAATGCCTGAGATGATGATGAACCTGTACAAAAGATGTTAGCTCAACCCTCTCATAGTAATAAGGTGGAGAGCGGTAATTTATACAAAAAAGTAGAATCCCACTGGCTTCCCTATTTTAGATCTTCAGAGCGAGTACCTGTGATCATGGAGGATCATTCTATCCTGGTTCAAGGTAGAGTACAGAAAACCTGTTAGTGGATTAAAGAATGATACTACTAGGAGGGACTGATGGAAACCCTTACTGAAGATTTGAACGCTTCATTGACCTGCAAAAAAGCAATCTCATTTCAAGACCAAGTATCAATACCAACCTAGTACGCTTGTATGGCCCTTCCACATGATAAGCCTAGGTGTGTTTGTCCTCTACCCCAGTCTACTGGTGAAAATCAATATACCTTGGTAGGTATTGATCATTTTTAAAATGTGTCAAAATGGTGGCTCTCCCTAAACAAACTTCAAAAGCTACTGTCACTTTCCTTCATCAGAATGTTTTCACTTGTCATGGGTGTCATCAAGTTCTTCTCTGTGACAATGAGAAATTTTACACCTCTAAAGTAGTCAAGATCTTAGTCACTTTTATGGGTGCCTAACTGTAAGTTTGGGGGAGTGCCCCCTCTTCTTGGACCAGGTGGCGTTCCCTTTCTCATCATAAAATATCCAAGAAGGCAGCCTCCCCTCTCATCTCTCAGGGAGATCTCACCCGTGTATTGGACGAGCGGTGGGTAACATATTACCCTTTGAGGACCCCACAACATAACCCAGTTTAATTTCATCCAAATTGGTATTGCAAATCAATGGAATTTGTGTTGAGCTATTGGGTAGTTGGCATCTCCTAGGGTATTAGGTTTAATTAAAGTCAATGGCAATTTAATTTTCAGCATCAAGGGCCAAAAGCCCCAAATTATTGGCAATAAAGCTTGATGGGCGTGTACTTTTGGCAAATCAAGCATCTAGTTTGTCTCTTCAGAAAAAGTCGTCAATGGCATTTGCCATTGGGAAATGTTGCGCCAGTTTAAAACTTCCTTAAAAGTATCAAAATCTTTGTCTGACATATATCACTTATACAAATGGATGCTGAAGAGACAGGTAAAGGCAGGTTGGGCACCTTAAACCCATTCCCAACCTCTTGTGACTGTCCTTACGTGGGGTGGCCTTGAGAGGTTCCCAATGCTCATCAGGCGAGGTGCTTTTGCTAATATCATTGGAACCAAAGAAAGTCTGAAATTCAAGCATCCATGACAAACCTGATGACAACTCGCCCACCACCAATACTTTCAAAGTCAGTTCCAAATAGGTTTGTTTCCCCTTTCACTTGAAGTTCGCCAAGTTAAGTCAAATCTTGAGGGCCCAAATTCCGTGCTTTCCTTAGCTATTCTCCAATATATCATCTATTTAAGTAGCCATAACGCACTAAGGAAATTGACAGTCAAATTTCTTATTATTAAATTCAAAAAAAATTCCCATGCTAAAATTTATTTAATTAAGTTCAAATTTTTCTTGCTGAACCCCTGTGCCATTTGCAATGTGGCCTTGCGGGCCTTGTATTGACTTGGTTGCCCCTAGCCACAAAAATGACTCTGTCTTCACCATAGTCACTTGGGCCTATCACGTCAAGATCTCCATGGAATTCTCCCCTATCTCATAAATTACTTCACCCAGGCTTGGCCCTGGGGCTGCAACAGTTTGGTTTCTAACCGGGTGGTTCTTACTAAATTTCTGGTCCATTGGCACTCTGTTGTTACTTATTCCCTAGCATATTCAAACGTTATTTTGAGCGATAATGCCCCTGGCATTCTGGCTCATTTTTGGGGGCTTTTCATCCCAATGGGCAGGACAGTCTTAACTTTATCCGCTGTTTCCCTGACATAATTGACCATCCATTGTTTCTGGATAAACCGCCCTCCTTGTCAAGATTGGTGAAGCAGTGGTCACCATCTTCCATATGAACGTTCATTTGGGAGCTTACCTTCTGTTGTTTGTCTAGTTGATTGCCAATTTATAAGAAGCTCCTGGTAGCTTTAGAAAAATTCATGGTTAAATTGTTACATTACCCTCTACTTTTCCCTAGATCCTCCCACAAATCAGGATCTTCATGATTGGTTTGCTGACTTGGCCTCAGGTTCTGATCCTGACGTTGAATCAGTACTTGTATTGGTTCCAAGGTCTGATGCTGCACCTGCACCTAAGTTGGTTTGCATCAGATCACCTGTCTGCAAGCTGGTGGAAGTCCATCCTGTAGAAGATGTGATACAACCCTTTATCACCTCAGTTTTGCTTCTCTAAAGAAACTGTCTTTTACTTCTAATTTAGTTGCAAATCTCTTTGGCGTCAGCAGAAATGACTGTGTCTGACAATATACAGAATTCCGCCTATTTTTTATTACTAATGAAAATTAGTATTGTGGCACATCAGGTGTCCTTCAAGGTCAAGTCAACGCCAGAGAAGTGGGAAACTTCATGAATCTGGAGTTGGCCCAGCAGATTAATCCAGACTTGGACTTGAGGCCTGTGGTGTTGGTCGCCTCGTCATTCTATGAGACATCCTATAAAATATGGCGCCTAGTACCCTTATTGGATCACCAGTTTATTTTTTGTTTGCGCTTCTCAGAAATGCCTAACCACATGTTTCTGGTAATTCTGGGTTTATGTTAATGACATTGGCAGCATGTGCAAATCCGCTTGGAATATAACACGCTTTCATTTTCCAACGGTCAGGTGGAAGGCGAGTTTCCCTTATTGGATACACTTACTAAAGCTTAAGGCTGTGAATCAGTTACATCCATCATATCTCTAACAGGTTTTCCACCAGATTTTTCACTGCGTTGATGGGCTATCAGAGCATCTTTGACTCTGGCAAAGCTAAGCGCCCTCCTCTACATATGGAATTCAATTTGAAGTTTTGGACAACGGTGGAGGTGGCAAACATTGGCTGACCAATGTACCTACATAGACCAAAGGAGGAGTCTGCCCTTGAGGCATGGTTAGACGACATGCTCAAGAATGGTTAACTGTTTTAAAGGACATCCTCTGTGGCCTCTCCAATTGTCTTTTCCAAGAATGAAGATGTTTCCCTTTGTCTTTGCGTTAATTATGACCACCTCAACTATATCACGTTCATTATCCTAACCCACTGTCATTAGAACAGACAATTTGCCAAATGATTGAAAAGTTGTGGGTGTTTTCAAAGCTGGCCTGGTTAATTGCTTTAATCAAATTTGGGTGATGGAAGGTCAGGAATGGCTTACTGCTATCTGGATTGGATGAGACATATTCCAATTTTGAGTTATGCCTTTTGGGCTGATTAATACACCCGCATCATTCCAAAGGATGATCAATAGTGTGCTGGGGGACCTCTGGTTTACTTGCTTGGTCGCATATATTGATGACATCCTGGTACATTTCCCCTCCCTGAACAACATGAAAAGGACCTGGAGGCGGTAGTGGCTGTTCTGAATAAAACTGGTTTGTTTGTCAAGTCATTAAAATGTGAATTTTATTGAGAGGAAGTTACTTTTTGGGAAATCTCTTCTTGAAAGATGTTTATGTCATACCGCCCAGAAAACTGGATGCCATCCACGAGTGGCCAATTCCAACGACTCAGAAGCAAATGAGACAAGCTTCTTGGGTACCATCATATTCCAGAAAAATTCTCTTCCGCGCTCTCACATATAGCTGCCCCTCTCCATCCACTCACAGGCAAGAACGCTCCCTTTTGTTAGATGCTTGAGTGCCAATAAAGCATTTGATTTGTTTAAGTAGGTGTTTTTGTCGCCTTTCATTATTAAGCATGCAGATCCCTTTAAACCCTATATTGTAGCATGTGATGCGTCTTCCACCGCAGTAGGGGCTGTCTTTCTTCAAGATCATGATGGGTTGGAACACATTGCGCTTGTTTTCCACAAGTTTTCTTCCACCAAGCAAACCTGGGCCATCTACAACAAGGAGTTGGCAGCCGTGGCTTGAGCCTTAACCCACTGGTGGTATCTAATGCAGGGTGCTTGGCACAAGTTGACTGTGCATATGGACTACCAAGACCTTCTCTAATTCTGCAAGCCACAGAAGTTAGTGCGCCGGCCAGCTTAACCCTACCAGAATTTTTGCAACTATAACTTCAAATATGGGTTTGTGAAATAAACATTATTTATTTTTTTCAATTTTCTAAGCCACACTCTCACCCTTTTCCCAGCCAACTCCACTGTGCGGATCTCGCCACAGTCATTCCCCAACACAAATCTTAGCCATTATACCACCTGTGGTTTATTACATCTCTTTCTGCTAAGCATCACTTTTCGAAAATCAATTCAGCCTGAAATTTAGCTCCACTAAAGAGATTTACGAAAACTATTAGCAAATATGGCGGGAAACCCCGCAAAAGAACCCGCAGGCTATGCCAAACGAGCCAGCACCACCCCCAAACGAAGCAACCCTCGGTTACCCACCTCAGGGTCAACCAGAATCACCCGCTCTCAAGCAGCAGCCATGAAAGCAGGCACCACCCCCAACCTGGAGCTACTCCAACTAGCGCCAGTTCACCTGATCGCACTTCTGCAACCTGCACGCCTAACAGCTCTGTGTGCGCTGCCTCCCACCAACCCGCTGGGCCCCCTCCAACCAAGGAGGCCATCACCCACACTGTTTTAATGGCGTCTGCTCAGTTGAATGCAACTCAGCCCATCCAGACATTCACCTCCCCCATTGTGTCAGCTAATTCAGCCCCATCTATTATTGCTGACACCGTGTTTCCAGCTCCCTCCATGAGGGGCGATACCCAGCTACCTGGCCCCCAAATCCTCAGATGTAAGGTTGGATTAGCCGCACATTCTGGTTCACTAAGCACCAAATTGGGACAATCTACTCTTCCCAATGAGGATTCAAATGGTTCGGATTTTGGAACTTCACACCAGTTCCAATCTCACCCGTCCCATTTAAACCCCATAATCGGCACTTCTCAAGTCGGCACTTTATCTCAATATGCTGAAAACGACCAATTCACCAATCAGCCAATGAGTTTTGCCCACAAAATCACAGCAAATACTCGGGCTGAATTTACCCAAATAGATTGGGATGGTGATAAAACATCTCCCTCCTCCCAATTGGCTGGAGTTAATTCCAATCTGGATGGGACTCCCCAATTTAGCGAGGCCCAACAATCACCTGGCCCCCAAACCCTTGGATGTAAGGTTGGATTAGCCGCACATTCTGGTTCACTAAGCACCAAATTGGGACAATCTACTCTTCCCAATGGGGATTTAAATGGTTCAGATTTTGGAACTTCACACCAGTTCCAATCTCACCCGTCCCATTTAAACCCCATAATCGGCACTTCTCAAGTCAGCACTTTATCTCAATATGCTGAAAACGACCAATTCACCAATCAGCCAGTGAGTTTTTCCTACGAAATCACAGCAAATACTCGGGCTGAATTTACCCAAATAGATTGGGATGGTGATGAAACATCTCCCCCTCCCAACTGGCTGGAGTTAATTCCAATCTGGATGGGCCTCCCCAATTTAGCGAGGCCCAACAAACTGCCCCTCAATTTAATATGACGCCAGCAAATGCTCAAACATTCCAACAACAGAGGAACTCTGCAAACTTGTCTAAACCACCAGCTCGCATTCAACCCATGATTGCAGCCCAAAGCAAACACAAACGTACCAAAGGAGCCACTGGGGCGTGGCAAAAACCTCTGGCACCAACGCTACCCAAAGCTGATCCCCGTGAAGTGGCGTTTATTGCTGATGTTAAGAAGAAATGGGCCGAAACTAGAGCGCAAAAAGCTCTACCTCGCTCACCCTCTCTCACGCAATTCGCCTTTATTATGGGCATAACCCTGTTGAATTCTATACAGAGGATTACTTCTCATACTTTGCAGCGATTGCGGAGACATTCCCTATTAACACCACCATCCATGAATCAGTGGAGGGCCACTACATCGATGTGGGCTTCACTGAAGCTGCCCTTGATGACCATGCTGCCACCCTCCAGGTCATTATTCCACGCGGATCTCTTCGCATCTCCCGCACACGCTCTCACCTGGAGAAAATTTCATGGGTTACTTTTTCCAACCTACCAACAACTGTTGATCCTGAGTCTCTTAAACTGGCACTCCATCGTGGTTTAATGGAGTTTGGATCTGTTCTTTCAGTGGACTTTAGCGTCCCCTCTTACTATGCTCCCACTCAAAGAGCTCGCACTGCTAGGGCGTCGTTCATCCCCTCCCCCACTGTATCCCGCAACATTGAGGTTATTCCTCGTGTGGCGGTAGTTGGGGCATTCCCTGAGATCTTCTTTGTCGACCCTGATCAGGCGCGCCCCGGTGTTCATGGTGTAACGCCCTTGGACACTTGTATAATGGCTGCACAGCTCGAAAACAAGCCCTCTTAGCCACCACCCAGGGGCCTAAACCAGGCCAAAAACGATCCCACGTGGCTGCAGCAGCAATTCCACAACCCACACAATGGGTTCCCATTCAAGACCTGTCCCCTGAGGCCTTACGCCTAGCAGTTGAAACAGCTAACCCCACTATTGGTATGGGATACCTTCGCGCTCATGCCCCCTTCCAATGGGCACCCCCTCCTATCTCCCAGAGTCAACTCCCTCTCTCACCAAGCGCAAGGCATCTCCCACAGGGTGCCCCTCGTCAGCCACCCCCACTCAGGGCTCCGCGGCACCCCCACCAACCTCCACCAGTGATTTATCGCATCAACCCTCAGCTCTCAATGGAGCTATGCCCACCAGCATGGACTGGCAACTCGCGGCCTGCGGTAGAAGTGCCACCTCAAAGAGTCCTACCCCAACCCCACAGTCCATTTCGCGCGGATCCTTTGCAGTGTTGGAGGAAATGAATATGGACTCAGACTCATCAAATGGGGACACCGCGGAGGTCACCATTGAGCACCCTCAGGTCCTTCCCCTGCAACGGAGCGGGGGCAGCATCCTAGGCTGGCTTACTGGGTCCTCCGCCCCCCACCCTCTCCTTCCCCTCAGAACCCCTCGACGCTCCTCACGGATTGCAGCTAATAGTCAAGCTAAAGGACTCAAAACTAGCCGCCTCACAGCAGCAGGTTTAAGCGCTGGCAACCCCCAGGACATGGAGGGGAACAGCTATGAGTCCCCATGGCAGCACCCTGGCCCTGCAATCCATTAACGCAAATGGGTTGCGGGACTTTAAGCGGAGAGCCCGCCTCCTCCGCAACTTCAGGTCAGCACAAATTGACATCGCTGCTGTCCAGGAGCCCCATATCCTCCCCCACGAACAATCTGCATGGAATGAACAGTTTGGAGGCAACTCCTTCTGGACAAACCATGCCGCCCTTATTGTTTTGAATCCCCGGGTTAAAACCCATTCTTTTTCACAATATCTAGGTGGCCGCCTCATACTGGCCAAACTCACCACTCCTGACTTCTCCTTCTTCGCTGCAAGCATCTACCTGCCTAATGCAGGTCAGGAGCAAAATCGGCTCTTGGAAGAGCTTCTTCAACTCAATCTCCCACGGAATACAGTCCTCTTAGGAGATTTCAACACAACCATAAGTCGCGTCCGTGACTCTTACCCCCTGCAGCAAAGGAACGCCCTGGATCAAGTCGCCTCCAGGATTTCCTTCGCCTGAGTGGCTTTATAGATGCGCTTCCACCCTCCGCGTCTGGCCTAGGTTGCATGACTAAGATCCAGTATGATGGAGGAGCTTTCCAGTCAGCGTCACGCATAGATATGGCACTGATTGGCCCCCTGCTAATTGGCCGCGTCTCCTCTCCCATCTCTCGTGACAACCATCTGAGTGATCACAGGTCACTCACCGTTGTCCTCACCACCACACTTAGACCGTCGCGTAGGTTCTGGCCTAGGGTTGCCCCAGCTCTTCTCAACAACCCCTTCACTAAGGAGAAGCTGTCTATGACCATCCGGGAGACTCTCACCTCCCCCCACCCCACCTGCTTGACCACAAGGCTAAATGGGCGGTGACCAAGGAGGGCATCACCCGCGTTGCTTACAACTGTGCTAAAGCCCAGATGACTGCAGCTCGCGCCAGAGTCAAAAGGGCGGAAGCCAGAATCAGACATCTAGAGCGAAACTGCCAGCCTTCGCCCTCTCCCAGATGGTTGGAAGACTGGGAAGCGGCGCAGGAAGCACTCCGCTTGGAGCTCACACTGCAGGAAGAACGGGCAGCAAGCTTTACAACATCTCGTTACTATGCTCAATGGGAACGCCCCACCCGCTTCTTCTTTCAGAAACAGAAAGCCCGGTCAACAGCGCAGGATATTACTGCACTGAAGATTGGCACTACAGCCACTTCAGACAAGGAGGAAATCACGCAGGAACTACACCGCTTCTACTCCAGCCTCTTCCATGCCACCCAGGTGGACCCATCGGACATCCAAGACTTCCTGTGGCGGGCTCCAGAGCCGCCCATTGACCCACGGGCTGATGAGGCTCTACTGGCGCCTATTTCCATCCAGGAGGTGATGGAAACTCTTCTGAAATCCCCACGGCTTAAAGCCCCAGGCCCAGACGGAATACCCTTTGAGGTGTACCTTCTGGAACCTGCAGTGATAGCCAGAACCCTCCGCGACCTCTTCGCTGCACTCTTGGTGAATGGCGAGGTCCTCCCCGACTCCAGAGGCTCAATCACGACCCTCATTCACAAGAAGTCAGACCGTGAGAACCTGGCGAACTGGCGCCCCATAGCGTTGATCAACACAGACCACAAGCTCTTCACGAAGCTTCTGGCCAACCGCATCACCAAATGGATGTCACCTCGCCTCTCCCCATCCCAGTACGGTTTTATTCCGGGAGGTCGTTATGGGACAACTATAATGACCTCCACGTGACTTTGACTGCTAACTCTCGTAAGGTGAATGGCTTTGTGGCTCTCCTGGATATGGAGAAAGCATATGATCGCGTAGCCTGGAAGTATATTGATGCTTCCCTGGCCCGCTTCCATCTCCCACCCGCAGCTAGGCGCTGGATATCAGCGCTCTATGACCAGCTCCACACCAGAGTCCTGGCGCCAATGGGTTTCACAGTGGCAGTACCAGTTGGACAAGGTCTCCGGCAAGGGGACCCCCTGAGCCCTATCCTTTTTAACATCACCCTTGACCCCCTCTTGGCCTCCTTACAGGACAAGCTAACAGGGATTCTGGTCCCAGGTAAAGCCCCCACACGCACCATGGCATTTGCAGATGACACTGCCATTGCATTTGGCTGCCCTGGGGATGTTGCCCTCGCTGCTGTGACCATTAAGAGGTACACCAAGGCGTCCAACGCCATGGTCAACACCTCCAAGACAACAGTTGTGCAGGTCGGCTCCCCCACCTTCCCCCACCATTTGGTATTGAACCTGAGCGCGGTACCTTCCGTCACCTGGGCGTTCTCACCAACCAACAAGGAGTTGCGCTAAAAGACAATGAGGACTTGCTCCTTGCAGCAGTTAACTCCAGGATTGCCAGCTGGAACTGGCGGCACATCACCCCCCAGGGTCGAGCTCTGATGGCCAATGTGTTCCTTCTCTCCAAAGTCTGGTTCCTAGCGCACGTCTGCCCATTCACAGATGCCTTTTATACGCGGCTCAATGTACTCCTCCGCTGTTGGATCTGGGGCTCAAACCATCCACCAATGGCCCTCTCAACCATTTCCCGACCCTGCAATGAAGGGGGCCTAGGGCTTCTGGACACGCGATCCCACGCCACCACAATCTTCCTGAAGTTCCTATGGCCGATTTTTCTGCTGGGACGCGACCCCCATGCCCCAATGGGCGCCCGCCCTCAGCCAGTCAGTGTCAGCAGCTCTGGGTCTTCCTAGAGCATCTCTGACCTCATTAGGGAGTGGCTCACAAACCACCCAGGCCATCGCCTAAAACCATCCTCATCCCCCTACTGGAACCAGGCTCTCCTTGCCCTGAAACGAGTAGGCGCGCGGATCCACCATGCCTTCCCATACAGAAGGGAAGGCCCTGGCCTCAGCCCACGTCGCCATGCAATTGTGCACAATGGACAAGTTGTCATAACTCGCCTCAACCCCCAAGATCGTCCTCCCATCCGCCCAAGACTCCTTGAGCTCCTCCCTCCCTCCGTGAGATTTGACCTTAAGGAATTGTGGAAGGACGTCTATCACCCCATCCTGTCAGCAAAGGTGTCCAACACCTTATGGAGGGTGCTCCACTGTTCATACAGGACAGGGGACCGGACTGGCCCTACCTTCCAGCACCGAAGCTGCCCCCGCTGTGTGGAGCCTATTGACTCCCACCTCCATCGTTTTTTCACCTGTCCAGGTGTCGCCGCATTTTGGCCAAAGGCCCGCGCGCTCCTCCATGCTCAGCCCTGGTCTGGACACCCTGTGCAAGACCTCATGTTTGAGCAGACATTGCCTGGTTGCCACTGACCCCTCCGTGTCCTCGCCTATGCCACAGCCATCTGGACCATCCATAACTCCTTCCTTCGTGCTGCCTTTGACCAGCAGGTGTGGACCCTTCCACACATGATCACCCACTTTCAGGTACACTTTGAGATGGCCCTGAAGGTCTGCACTATATCGCCAACCCTCCCCCGCTCAGTTGTCAATGCAGCACGGCTCTGGCGCGCAAACCCCCTCCCTTTCTCGATGCCTCCTCCCTCCCCTTCCCTCGCCTCAGGCTCTTAGGAGCCCAGGCGTAATTCAATATCCATCGATGAATCCCCCCTTGGGTTGGGACCATCTAGTACTAAAAAAAATACCACCTGTGGTTTTTAGCAGACTTGACTCAGATGTGCCCTTGATTTCATAAGTCAGCAGCATAAAAGGCATGGTGGAAGGTTTGGATCTTTTGTAAAGATTGCCATTCCCAATTTCAAAGCATTCCTTTTATTCTCTGGCTGAAGGCTCATCCAGTTCAGGTCGCAGGTGTGGGTACCTCCCCTTTCCTCCAAGATAAAGTAATTAAAGCTCATCACGATCCTCCTGCAGTTGGTCACCTGGAAAATAAGAAGTGCATTGATTTAGTATAGCGTACCTATAACTGGCTGGGCTTGTCAAAGGATTTTCTAAAATGGATCATTGACTGTGTGACTTGTGCGTGGGTCAAATTGGATTAGTCTGGTAGAAACGGTCTTCTTCACCCCTTTGCAGCAGGCAGAGGGGCCGTGGATATTGGTGTCAGAGAACTTTATTGTTGAGCTACCCAGCTCCAAGGGGTTATAATGATCATGGTGGTTGTAAACCGCTTCACTAAATTCTCCCTGTTTATACCATGTTCCTATGCTATTACTTCCAAATACTTGCCCGCCTATTCATGCGCCATATGTTTTGATGTTCAGACTCCCACAGTAATTTGTCAGCAACTGCGGTCCCAATTTATGGTGTAGTTTTGGAATGAGCTCTTGGCGATCTTGAATATCATTCCCTGTTGCTCCATTTCATATAATTCAAAGTTGGATGGTCATACTGAATGGTTCAATCAGATCTTGAAGCAGTACTTGCAGTGTTACGCTGCAGCCACTCGGGATACCTGGGTGGACGACTTCCCTTTTGCCCAGTTTACATATAATAATAGGACATATGCATCCACAGGCTTCTCCCCATATGAAGCGACTTTAGGATATAATCCATCATTTTTAGTCAGTCTATGCCTTTGCCCAGAGGTAACAGCTGCAGCGATCACACTCAGTGCATTCATGCCACACACCTTGGTTTGGGAGCACTTGACTAAGGCCATAAGTGTTTATAAATGATTCACATATTGGAAGCAGTTCCCAGTGCACAAAAATAAAGGTAGTTTTACACCATCATGCTTGGCATGCGCCACTTGTTCATATAGGTTCCCTCACGCAAGTTTTCAAGTAAATGCTTGGGTCCCCATTTGGTGAACTAAGACTTAGCAAATAATGCCTTTTTCGAAACTACCGCCATTAGAAGCAAAATACATTATTCCATGTGGCTCAATTGTCCCCATTCAAGGGGGCAATCCCATTGGAACCAGAGCCCATCATGATTGAGGGCGCAGAGGAAGCTGAAGTTGAGGGCATCCTGGCTTTTTTCAAATCATGACTGTCAGTCCAAAAATCTATTCACGTGAAAAGGCTATTCAGCTCATGAAAATTTCTGGGTCAGCGCTTGGGACTGTGCCAACTGCTTGGAGCTTGTCAAGGCTTTCCACGCTGCCCACTTGGATGCTCCCCGCTTTCCCCCTCAAAAAAATTTCTATGCTGATGGCAGTCATGTTGGCCAAAGCCCATAAGAATGTGACCCTCGCTCAATTTTCTGATGGTGGCGCTCCCCTTTGGGAAAAGGGAAGGATAATGTAAGTTTGAGAGAACGCCTCTTCCACTTGGACTGGGTGACATTCCCTCTCCCGTCAAAAAAGGGTCCAAGAAGGTCAGCTGCTCCTCTCACTCCCAGGGTGACCTCAACCATGTGGTGAACAAGCGGTGGGTAACTGCTAGCCCTTTGAGGACCTGAAACCAACCATAGTATTAGCTTCAGATAAATTGGTATTGTAAATTAAAGGAATTTGTGTTGAGCTATTGGAGAGTTGGCATCTCTTGAGGTAAAAATTTTCATGAAGTTGATGGCAATGAAGTTTTGGCATCAAGGCCCAAGAGCCCCAAACCTTTGGCAACAAAGCCTGATGGTTGTGTACTTTTGGAAAATCAAGCTTCTAGTGTTGAATCTTCAGAAAAACTTTCTGATGGCCTTGGGACATTGAGAAATGTTGCCACCAGTTTAGAGCTTTCCCAAAAGTATCAAAATCTTTGTCTGACATCTCTCTAGGACTAACGGATGTTGGAACAGCCAGATGTAGGTGGGTTAGGCCCCCAAAACCATTCCTGACCTCTTGGGTCTGTCCCTACATAGAGTGGCCTTGGGAGGTTCGCACTGCCTGTCAGGCGAGATGCCATCACTCTAATTGTCAGAACCAAAGTAATGTGCAATTTGGGCATCTGTGGACAAATCAAAAATGACTTAGCCTGCCACCAATACTTTCAAATTTTGTTACAAATAAGTTCGTTCCCCCCCACTAAAAGTTCGCCAAGTTAGTTTAAAAATTGATGGCCACAATCCTGCACTTTCTTAAGCTATTCCCAACCAATCATCTATATAAGCAGTCATAACACACTAAGGAAATTGATGGTAAAGTCTCTTATTTTTAATTCATTAAGAAAATTTATGTGCTTATATTCATTTAATTAAGCTCAAATTATTTTTGCTGAACCCCTATGAAATTTTCATTGTGGCCCTGCGAGCCTTGTATCTCATGGGTTGCCCCAGCCACATTATTGACTTTGGTACTCACCATAGTCACTTGGGACTAATGTGTCAGGGTCTCCATGGAAATCTCCCTTATCTTGTAACTCCCTACGTTCAGGCCCATTGTCCCTGATCTGCAACAGCTCAGTTTCTCATCATGTTGTTTTTACGTTAGTTGCCCATCAGCACTCTGTTGTTAATTATCTTCCAGAATGTTCAAACGTTGTTTAAGTGACAATGACCCTGGGATTCTGGCTCACCTTTTGTGAGGATTTTTCATCATGATCGGCAGGCCAGTCTAAACTTCATCTGTCATTTCCCTGACACCAACAGCTCTTTTAAGCCCACTATAACTCTTTTACCAATAACTCTGTAGAATCAAAAAAAGGAACCTTGGTATCCATACTGCGAAAGATAGCCTCCTCTGACTGTCTCCACGGGGATCAGTATTTACTCAGTGCCTTGATGACCTACTAGATTAGTTATCAACAGATCCTCAAGATGTTTCCATTCCACATTTTATATGGATGAGAACCTGGGATACCAGCTCTCTTAGAAAAAGACATGTTCTCTGCCAAAACTTATGATCCTGACAAGGCCATGAGGAGGCTGTCCCAACACATTATTTAAATACAATCTGAAGCTATGGCTAATTTGCTAAACCATTACTAAAGAGGTTCAGGCAGCTCTGAGCTTAGGCTGCCTCTTATCATCTTTCAGATCTCTAAATTGATATTATATTACCATGACCGCATTACAGCCAGAAGTGAGAAGATTGGCTCCCTCTGGGAAAGACCTTTTGTTATCACCTATAATATGGGTGAAAAAGTTCTATAAAGCTCCTTGCTTCTACAGCTATGACTAACTTAGTCCATCGACATTTCCTACACCCATATCCTTACAACGTTCTTAAAGTGGTAATGTCAGAAAATGGGATGTTCAAATAGTTTATACTTTTGTTTTGTAGAAAAAATAATACTGCTGTAAAAATTTACTTAAGAGTTGATTATTGGTCATCAACCCAGTAACCCTTTTACTGCACAGGTTCAGTTTCCTCGTGCACCTTGCATTGTAAAAATATATTATCTGATAATAGTATGGAGACTATTATCTGTAGTTGAGTTAGAACTATTATCAGGCCCAACGCTTTTGGAAAGTACTTCCAATAAAATACTTGATAAGTCATACTTGTAGGGATTCGTTCCCTGTATTACTGTCCAACCAATCTTTGTCAAGATCTCCTGATGACAGTCTCTTTCAGCCCAACACACAGTTGGCAGCTATCCCTAAGTTGTGGTTCCCTTCATCTCTAGATCCCCACTCAGATCTCTACCCTTCTCTCTGAGAGTCTTCAAATTATTTCCTGCTGCAATAAATCCTTGAGATGGAACTTCACCTGGATGCTGATAGTCTAACTATAACCGAATCTACAATAAAACTAATAATAATGTTTTTATTTCTGTCTATATGCCTTTTTCATTATAGTGAACCCTAAGAAATTATATAGTAGGGGATTCAGCCATCTAACCCTCTGTTGATACCTCTTTAATGAAATGGCAGCCGTTGCCATTGAATCACCCTTCCTCATCTCAGCAGCGATGATCTTCCCCATCCTGGCTAGGATTCTGTTGTTGAACATCCTCAAGGTCTCAAATGGAAAGAGTTGGAAAACGTGTCCCTAACGTTTTCCTCTTGATCCAAGCAAACCAACAATAATTGGCTAGCGACCTGCTTAGGTAATGGGACTTATTACCCATTATGGCAGGTCACTTTACCAACCAATTAATTTGCTAGTTGCAGGCAGCATCACTCGCCATGCAACTCACCATTCATTCCCAATCAATTGGTGATGAAACATGACTAATCCCAAATAGTACACCTGATAGTTAATCACTATCAGATGCCCCTATTTTGTCAGCCACTCCGCCTGATGAGATATTAGGTATTCATCTGGATTGATCCCTGACGGATATGACCTGGAAAATATCCCAAAATCTCCCAAACGTAGTTTCTCCAAAATTCAAGCCAACCAATTTCCAATTTACTTCGCTTTAGGAATTTTCCCCTAGTGACACCAGGTAATCTAGCAGGCTGGGAATATGGGCAAAAATCCCAACACATCCCCCTCTCTTGCCTAGATTTTTCAGCGAGAAAAGGACCATGTCAAGAGAACACCACTTTGGACATCTGATCAAATACTTCATTGGTTCAAGTGAGTACATTCATCAATACTCAATGCTGCTCAGTATGACCTTCAGCATATGGCATTCCTCCTCTTCCTCCTCGCTACCACCTACTCAGAGCGCGGTCCCCACGACATTCTGTAATGCTGGGCTGATTGATTTACTCATGATAATATTATCCTGGGATCTGGTTTTCCCCCCATCAGGGTATATGACCCACTGTCATATTCAGGATTCTTGGTCCAGCGTCCTTGAATTCCTGATTATCTCCTCATCCTATACAGGAGACTCTTGCCAATGATGTTCATTTTGTGGCCTGATTAGGAATACTTATTTCTATTTGCCTTTGTTATTTCGCTCATAACCTCTTGGCTGTAAGTCATTCTTAATTCTTCCCTCAGAAAGCTTATCTCATTAATTTTGAGATTGATTCCCCTAAATTGGAGCCTAATGGGACCATCTAATACTAAAAAAAATTGGGGCCTAATGGATTATAGAGTGCATAATGTCAACTTCTATATAATTCTGACATCCCCCCTCTAGTTCTGCTCATATGTCAAACTCAGAATCCCGCTACCAGCAGCTTCTTAACAGTTTTTCAGATCTGGACCTCCACCTCTTCCAGCAGATGAGTCAGGATGCTTGATGGAACCTCTTCTATGGTCCCTCCAGGACTCATACGCCTAGTCTGGTGCAAGCAGATAGTCCTTCTGTCAAATTACTGGAAATGGTAACCAATCCCTCCAAAACCAGGCTGGCCATCATTTCGAACAACACTTGGCTGACTCTTCCTTTATAGTCAATTCCTGAGTTGGACTTTGAAACCCTCCTGGATTTGGCTCCTTTCACTAATACTCTGAACATCATCATCGATGCTCTGGAGATCATGCCAGTTGCTTTGGATTGTTCATTCTTGGCTGGGTCAGACTTGCTCCCTGAGTTCCTCTTCCAACTCAGTCAATTCTACAAACCCAATGTGCTGGTTTCTGAGCTTTCAATTGGGAACAGCATACACTTTGAGCTCCCCTACGCTGAACTCTGGGCCCAAGTCACCAAGGCGTTGACATTAGCGCTGAATCCCTCTGATCTGGACAACCTTCTAAATCAGGATACTGCCACTTATGCTCTCTGCTTTGCTGGCCAAGTTCTTTAAAGTTGGTCAACGAAGCTTCCAGCCTCACCTGGCTTCCATCATTCATTCAGCTTTAGCTTCCGTGAAGCCCATAGTCATCATTTGTAAGATGCAATACGCTCTTTGCACAACTACCTCTTCTCTGGAGCTTCTCATTGCTATCTTCCATTGATAGCATTAATTGGGGAAATAATTTGACAACTCCCATTGAGTATTCCTTCTTCGCGCCAGCTCACATGTCCAGTGTCCTTGATGAAGCCCATTGGCAGGCACTCAAGAAAAATCTTCTGGCGCTGGTGCCTTAACAGGAGTACTCGGGGTTATTTGCCATATGCCTCTTCCTCTATTGCTGTTTTCCTCCCCGCTCTGGGGTTTCACAATTGGCTTCTTTCAACATATCAATTTCCCTTCCCTAATCATGTTTTCTCAGGGCTTGGCGTCCGCTCAACAAAAGTGATTTTGTGTAGGTCTTGCCCTCACAAGTGTCCAATTGCATATTGATTTCAATAAGCTATTTATTCCTACCGCGATCTATCCTCCCTCCCCTCAAGAGGTTACATAAGCGGTATCATCCTCATACTGAGGACAGCCAATAAAAATAAAAATTATAATAATATATCGGCTTTTTTTCTATGCATTTAAAAATCTTTTTTCCCATATTTTTATCAATTTTTATCTTTTATTCTCTTTTTTTCTATGGGATTTGACCTTGTTTTGGTTCAGAGGTCCATCTTTTTCCCCCAAACTGGGTCCTGGGCACTTAAACCTACCAGTTTTCTATGATTCAGAGGTTCTTTTTTGGACTTAACCATCTAGATTGGTTCAGAGGTCCTTTTTTCAGACTTGACCTAATCATCAGGACATGACCAACTTAATGGTTCATCTGTCCTTTGGGAACTCTTTATTCTTTCTTCAATATAATGCTTAAGATACTTAGCGTGGACTCGATTTACTACTCTTCCATCCAAGAGATTCTTGATGGAGTAAGCATCAGTCTCCATCTTGGCGATTACTTTAGACGGACTTGACCATAATGCATCCAATATGTTTCTTCATCTGAAACCATGCATATCACAATGTGTGACTCTTTCTCCTATTTGATATTCTTCTAATGCCAGTTGGTTCTTATCATCCGTTGATTTTGCTCATATCCTTTTCTTCAAGGTTGTATCAAATGCTTGCAATTGCATATCAATCAGGATACTCATCAGTCAGTTCAGGTATTGTTTGATACTCATCCCGGATGTAGGTTCCACTACAAAATATAATATTGGTGGCAACGTGGCCTTCCTCCCATATAGTAATTCAAACAGTGTCTTTCCCATTGCTGTATGATTACTAATGTTGTAGGCGAACATTACCAAACTCAGGTATGTTCCCCACGTGGAAGTTCTTCCATAGACTAGCTTCCTCAGCGTCATGGCCAGTATCCCATTGAACCATTCTACCAGTTCATTTGTCTCCAGCCGGTGTGGTACTGACATGACTCCTCAGATCCCCCTTATTTCATTAAGCCTCAGGATCACATGAGACATGAAGTTGGTCCCATTGTCACTCAGTATGACTTGTGGACATCCATGCCAGTATATTACTTGATCCAGGATGAATATCGCAGTACTGGTAGCATCACCTCTGGTTAGGGCTTTCATTTTGACCCATCTCATCAGATGGTTGATGGCTACTATGATGTACTTGACTCCTCCTGTGCTCATCACCAGTGGGCCCATCACATCATAGGACACCATGTGCCATGTGATCCAGGTTGGACCAGTCAGTATCCAGTTGTATTCTTGTGTGGTTTATGCAGCTGGCATTCCACGCATCAAGCCAAATGATCCGCAACATTGTAGTTAATCGATTCCTAGTAATAATACTGGCAAATATGGTTTTTGTTTTTCTCAGGCCTCCATTACTGACAACATTGTGAGCTTCTTGAACTATTGCTGCTCTTTCCAATGGTTTTGGGAATAATAGCTGTTTCCTGTTTATCATCTTGAATACTTGTCCATCCATAGTCTTTGTGTTTTCCATCACTTTTCAAAGCGCATCTTGAATTTCTTGAGGCTCGTCCTTAATTCTTCCTTTGACCATTCTCTGGAATAGCTCATCCACCTGTGGGTATACCAACTGGACCATTGACAACTGCAATAAGCCATCCGCGTTCTGGTGAGAAGCCCCTGCTCAGTGGATTATCTCATAATCATAATCCTGAAGCTTAAGTGCTCATTAGGCCAGTCATCCTTCCAATTTCCGTAGATTTTGCAACCAATGCAGCGAAGAGTGGTCTGTCACCACCTTAAAGTGCGTTCTGTGGACATACACCCAAAACTGCTTACAGCTGTAAATGACTGCAAGGCATTCACGCTCAGTCACGGTGTAGTTCCTAGTGGCTGAGAGTTTCTGGCTCACATATGCCACCAGATGTTCGTCCCCAAGTTCATCTACTTGGCTTAGCATGGCGCCAATCGCCATCATTGAAGTATCGGTTTGAATGATAAACTCCCAATCAAAATTTGGATATTTCAGGATTGGCAAATTTATCAGATACTGGCATAACTCATAAAAGGAGTCCTGGGACTCTTCATTCCATATGAATCATTTCTGATCCTTTAATAAATGAAACAAATGCTCAGCTATTCAGGTGAAGTCCCAAATAAATATTCTGTAGTATCTGACCATCCCAAGGAATACTTGGATGTCTTGGACACTCTTCATCACAGCCATGCATTCAATAATTGCTATCTTCTGGGGTTGCGGCTGCAATCCATTTGCATTAATCAAAAATCCCAGGTACTCCAACTCTTTCTTAAAGAAGTGGCACTTCCTTGGCTTGATCTTTAGGTTAGCCGCAGACAGTCTCTTAAAAACTTCTTTTAAGTGATGGAGTTGATCAGTAAACGTCCTACTGAACACATTAATATCGTCCAGATATACCAGGACACATGACAACTTCAGGTCACTTAATATCGCGTCCATGGCCCTCTGAAACATTGCAGGCGCATTGCAAAGACCTTGGGGCATCCTCGTCAGCTGGTATAACCCCTGTGCGGTAATAATTGCACATTTTTCTTGGTCTTCTGGCAAGATGATCTGCCAATATCCTGAGATCAGATCCATCGTGGAGATATACTTCGCTTCTCCCAATCAGTCTAGTGCATTGTTGATCCTTGGTAGGGGATATGAATCCTACTTAGTAATTTTATTCAGCTTTTGGTAGTCAATCACCACCCAGTTGGAGCCATCCTTTTTCTTCATGATCAGAATTGGACTTGGCCAGGGACTTGACAACGGAACTAGAATCCCATGCTTCACTAGTTTGCTGATCTCATCTTCCACTACCACTTCAGCAGCTTTCAATCTTTAGATCAGTCTCATCCTTGTCAGTAGATTTTCCCCAGTGTCGACCTTGTGAATCACATCTCATGCGCATCCCAAATTGTGGTCATCCTGAGTGAACACTTCCCAATATCTCTCAGATAATTTGAGCACCTTTTCCTTCTGTCCTTCCGGCAGATTGCGAGCTGCTCCCAATCAACCAATAGGTTGATGCTTTTAGCCGCCCCAGCTGGTAATCCCATTTCCTTAAGAGACCCAAAATCATGGAATCGTCTCAATTCTGCCATCAGGATTAAATGAATAAATGCAATGATTTGATTCCTCTTGATCTTCATCAGTTTTTCACTTAAATTCGCCAAGAGAACTTGTATTTCTCCATGGCCCAGCATGATTATCCTGGGAGCCACCCATGGCTCCACTCTGGACTTCTTCCAGGGGCTTCTGACTTCTCCATACAACAGCTCTGGAATCTCTAAAGTTAACCTTGTGTTGACTATCATCTGCGATCAAGCCAGTATGGCTCTTTCCTTCTTGATTTTTAAGGGAATTCCCAGTTTCCTAAGATTTCCACCAGCATCTCTTGTCGCTTCCTACCAACTAATTGGTATTAATCGGTACAATGCCATCATTGTATATCAGATTAGTGAAGTTATTTCTCCAGTTCAATGGAACTTCACCGTCCTTCTGGTATACCAATGGTAACGTCTGACCCAGGATGGTCAACGTATTATCCTCAAAGTTACATTTAACTCAGTACTTCTGCAGAAACTCCATTCCAATTAGGATATTGTAGTTTAGGTTTGCCAAAACTATTGCTGGCGCAGATACCACCAATGACCCAAATTGTAGTGGCAGCTCACTATATGCTCCACAGGAAATGGTGGTGTTTGGACCAGCTGTTCCATATTCTTTCTTGTGTTCCAAGTCTGGAGAGATCTTCATCCTCTTCACCAGCTTGGTCAACACAATATTGATGGGCACTCCGCTGTCAACTATCACCTGTACCCTCACTTGATTCACTCAAATATCTATATACATACACTTGGAGTATTGTAATAGAGTTTTTACTGAGTGAATTGTGGCAATATTAGCCGAATCTAAGATATGAATAATCTGCGTCAATAATTGAGGAAATGAATCCTTAATCACACCAAGGGGAATTGACAGATTGGCCTCATATAAATAACTGTCAGTTAACTTATCAGGATTCTTGGTAGTCCGAATCTTCTCCACCAGTTGTCAGGTGTATGGCCGGGAAACTTCCTGAACTATCTTGGGATCATTCTTCTTCACCCCAGCTCTGGTCACGGCATTTATATCCACGTTGATTACTTGGTATAGCTGATCCTGCTTGTCGTCTATGAACAGATTGCTAATATCTATCTCTTCGTTCATGATATCAAGAGGAACAGGTTTCTCTGCTGCTCTATACTGTTTCTTGTCTAGGCAGCGGGACCTTTTCCCAAATCTTTGGCTACTGCTGCCTCTTTATCCTGGACCATGTTAATTTGATCTTCAGCTTTTTGCAGTATGCAGCGAAATGTCCTTTCCCGCCACACATTGGAAGTAGACCTTCTCTTTCTTATTTAACCATTTAAATTCCTCAGGCTTAAATCCTAACACAGTTTGGTTAAAAGTCTCCTTTGCTCCTTTGCTTCCCTTCATGGAATTTGGATTTTAGATTGGATTAGACTTAAAGCTTCTATTTGGGGCAAAAAACGTCGGTTCTTAAATCTTCAGGTTGTCTACCATTTGCAAGGTAGTTATCTCAGTCACAAATACAGTATACTCACTTGATGCAAATTGTGATAGGGCTGAAGGGCCACTTGCAAAGCGATTCTTGCATCAAAGTTGTCTAGCACCTTCACTCCAGTTAGGATCTGTGACTCCTGGTAAAATTGATCCGTAAAGCTTGCAAGAGACTTGTCTTTGCAGAATTGAACCCCCATAGATTCTTGCTTGCATTTTGACATATGGGTTGGACTACTGAACTCCTTCATTATGGCTGCCTTAGCCTCAGCATATGACCAGCTGTCCCCCTCCAAGTGGGGTAACACTAGGTTCTGGCAGTCTGTGTCCAAACAGTTCATGACCATCAACGCCTTTTGACGATCTCCATATCTGTTCATGGTCATTTAAATATTCAGAAAAACGCTGGGGCGTTATCCCAATGGAATGTGGGCAATTTTGGAGTTGCTCTAAATTCCTCCGAGTCATTTTGGGCTGATTCTCTCAGTTCAGCTACTCGGCTCACTTGTGAAGTGACTTCAGGCATCATCTCTGAAATAGCATTAAAGGCGGGCAGCATATTTCTCAGGGTATTCATCTTCCCAAGTATCATTTGAGGACTTCCCTCTTTGGCATCACTGGCCATTTTAGGCTCACATGCACATCTGTGGGCTTTCAAATCCTCTACTTCTTTCATCAATCTCTCAATGTCCACACCAAACTTTCTCATATAAACACAATCCACTTCACGCTCCATTTCAGGAATAGGACCTCTCAAACGAGGTCTCCTTCTTTCCTCTTTAATGAGTTTACTTTGCTGAGTAGAGCATTCCTGAAGTTGGCTACGTTTTCAACTCCTTCCTCCACCTTGGTGACTCGCTCTTCCAAGGCTGCAAACTCCCAATAGTCCGCTGAGTTTAAGGCATTCTAATTTACTGTGGCAATCTCAGTCCACAATTTGCGGATCTCTTCTTTATATTACATTATTGATAAATTCTCTAATCAACTACCCCTGTAGTAAGCACCAACTTTGTAAAAATTTACTTAAGAGTTGATTATCAGTCATCAACCCAGTAACCTTTTTACTGCACAGGTTTGGTTTCCTCGTGCACCTTGCATTGTAAAGAATATATTATCTGATAATAATATGTAAACTATTATCTGTAGTTAAGTTAGAACTATAATTAGGCCTAACGCTTTGGCCAGTACTTCCAATTAAATACTTGATAAGTCATACTCATAGGGATTCATTCCCTGTATTGCTGTCCAACCAATATTTGTCAAGATCTCCTGATGACAGTCTCTTTTATCCCAACACACATTTGGCAACTATCCCTGAGTTGTGGTTCCCTTCATCTCTAGATCACCGCTCAGATCTCTACTCTTCTCTCTGAGAGTCTTCCAATTATTCCCTTCTGCAATAATATCCTTGAGATGGAACTTCACACTGGATGCTGATAGTCTAACTATAACTGAATCTACAATAAAACTAATAATAATGTTTTAACTTCTGTCTATATGCCTTTTTTATTATAGTGAGCCCTAGAGAATTATATAGTAGGGGATTTGGCTGTCTAACCCTTGGTTGATACCTCTTCGATAAAATGGCAGCCATTTCCATTGAATCACCCTTCCTCGTCTCAGCAGCAATGGTCTTCCCCATCCTGGCTAGGATTCCATCATTGGACATCCTTGTGACCTCAACTGAAAAAGAGTCAAAAACGTATCCCTAACGTTTTCCTCTTGATCCAAGAAAATTAAATTATAATTGGCTAGTGACCTGCTTAGGTAATGGGACTTATTACCCATTATGGTAGGTCACTTTACCAACCAATCGATTTGTTAGTCACAGAAGGCATCACTCGCCTTGCAACTCACCATTCATTCCCAATCAATTAAAGAAACCTGACCAATCCCAATTGGTACACCTGATAGTTAATCACTATCATATGCCCTTATTTCGTCAGCCACTCCACCTGATGAGATATTAGGTATTCATCTGGATTAATCCCCCAATGGATATGACCAGGCGAATATCCCAAAATCCCCCAAATGTAGTTCCTCTGAAATTTGGGCCAACCAATTTCTGATTCACTTTGCTTTAGGGAATTTTCCCCTAGCAATACCAGGTAATCTAGCAGGCTGGGAATATGGGCAAAAAATCCCATCAACTGCTCTTACTGATACCGTTAAGTTTAAAATCAACTCGCTTAATAGATATATTCCTGCTTTAGCAGTCAGGATGATTTTTTAAACCAATTTATCCTCAATTTTTTCTAAGTGTCTTACAATGTTTCCAAACCAGTCTGAAGCTCCCAAAGATTAAACTTTAATAAAAGTCTCCTCTTTTCTCTTATAGCTAATTCTTTTCTATAATTTGGAATTCTCCTGACGCAGATAAAAAAGACAAGCTCCCCTTAACGCTTGTCTACACTATTAATATAAAGATATAACTAAAAGAAGACTTGATAATATAAGATGATACTTGATGATTAAACTAGTATAGAATGTCGATATAAAATTGTAAAATGATGATGCTTTGTTAGTAGGCCAAGCGCCAATATTTTATACCTCTAGGGGCATCTCCTGGCCATATTCATCTATTATGTTAGTTCTTTAAAGCCATTCCAATCCTCTATGGAATATGACAGAGGTTATTAGTTCCCTCAAGTTAGTTCAGTCCTTGAATTAACTTAATTACAATTATTTCAGCCTGACTGGAGGCATTTCTACTCTTGTAATTGGAGTAGTTTTAGGCGTAATATTAGCACTTCAGCGGTTTATATTCGCTTTGCAATCAGCCAATAACATTTAATGATAAAGCTGGCAAAGTACAATAAAAAGGGGAAAGGACAATGTAAAAATTGCTTAATAATGCACCCCTAATTGAGATGTTGGTGGGCCACTTTATAATAGTAGGTACTCCCTAATTGGGCCATCTATGAGCAAGTACTGTCATGCCATTTATGAGGATCAACATAAAAACTTAATTTACATAAAAAATAATTGCATTAAGTTTGTGAGTGCAATTAAGTTCATGCCATAAAGCTCACTTGATTCACCAAAGTGAGTCACGTAATAGGCCATAATAAGATTATATCATAGCTAATAATAGCTATAATCTTCATAATATTTAAGCACAATTAAGGAGATTCAAGGTGGATCTGATTTAACAAAGTATTCATATAAACAGGTAAGGATCAAGGGATTTATCAATAAGTGTAATCTATCAGGATTGATGGTTTTCTCTAAGAGTTTATTTTAAGTCAACCATCAAAATCTAACATTTCCCCTCCCACTTGATTGGAATATAAACCCTGGGTTTCCCAATTTTTTCTTTAATGTCTGTAAACAGCTCTTCCCTCAGATTATCACAATCTTATTAATAGTATCAATCTCAAACATCACCAATAATTTAATAAAATAAACAGAACTATGTGTAAGCATATGTTCCTAGGCTCTAATCTAGAGTCAGAATTAGGTCAGTTCATCCCTGTGCTGACAGTTATTATGTAACCCATCTATACACTATTATTGTGGAGGAAGTTTTTTTGACCACAGAGAAATCCTAAGGGTCCTTGGGTTGAGCTTCATTCATGTTCATCAATTAACCTTCAGGTGGGCACTTTTGGGCGCATCTTTGATCCTAGAGATGCAGATTTTTCGCTGTCATCCCTTTTTTGGGATGGGGACCACTTGGCGGAGTTTATTTTCGCCATCAACCATTATCTGATATCCTTTACATACAGGCAACTCTAGGTTCATCAAATTTCCCACATTAAGGCAACTTCTCAGCGAAATGATGGCCAATTATGAATGACATTTTGGCCCCATCTGCCATATTAACCAAAGACACTTCTGTTTGGTCACAAGATCTTGTTCACGCTGACACTTTGTGGAGGATGTCCTAAATTAATGGTCCATAACTCTTGCAAATCATCCCAGTTATGCCTCGTCACTTGAACTAAATGTCCATGACATTCACAATGTTGAATTTTATTTGAGGTGGGCTGACCTGGGGATGATACTGCACCAATTAGGGAAGTGAAGAAAATAGGAAAGAGGATAAAACCAGGAAAACCTCCATGCGCGGTGTATGATAGGCCAGGAACTCCATGGACCGCCTTTGCTATTTGCTATCTCAGTTCAGGGCATTGGTGCACAAAACCAACACAGTCAAAATTGTCCCCTACCCAAAGTCCATTACCAGGATTGAACTCGGGAGGCAGTGGTAGAGGGTCCATACTCTACCACTGGGGTATCCTCCCTGACATTCACAATGTTCATTTCCTCTCTGCTCTTTGTGCAGCTTTTGAAGCCATGCACAACAATAATGCTGATGACTATCTTCCCAGGTTGGCCTTTCTTGGCCATATTATGTTTAATTTTCTCAATTAAATGCTTTGTCCAATTACTATATATTCCCCTTGTAAAATGGTGTAAAGCTCAAGTCTATTTTGTTCATCTAGCAACCCCAGAAGTTTATTAGTAACAAACTTGTTTTTGGTCGACTTTCTCCTTATAGGCATTTTCTTTCCTCCCAATTGTGAGCTCAATCAGATTATCATCAACATTTTGTGCATCTTCTCTCGATTGTTCGCTGGGAATTGGCAACTACTGGCATGAAGCACATCTGTTTCTATGTTGCTACAGCCCTATTTCTTGTATCTCAACAACTGGATTGGGCCAAATTGGCGCACTTGTAGGAAGAATTAAGGCCTGAGTCACTTTATCCCTCAAAGCAGAATGATAAAAATCTTCAATGATTAGCTATTTTTTAATAATTCATATATTTTGTAAGAATATATAATTTATTTTCTATTGACTATATATAAGACTTTCATCTTATTGTTTTTACTATTATATTTTTATGTAAGTATATATATTTCAAGGGGAGGATACCCCAGTGCTAGAGTATGACCCTCTGCCCCTGCCTCCATGAGTTTAATCCTGGTAGTAAACTTTTGTAGGGGATGATTATGACTGTGTTGATCTTATGCACCTATGCCCCAAATCGTCATAGCAAATAGCAAAGGCAGTTCATGGAGTTCCTGGCCTATCATACGCTGTGCATGGAGGTTATCCAGGTTTTATCCTCCTTTCCCATTTTCTTCACTTCCTCTCATTGGTGTGGTATTATCCCCAGGTTAATCCACCTTGAATAAAATTTAAAATTTAAAATATATATAATTATAATTTTAATTATAATTATAATATATATATATATTACTTATTATCTTTTTTCTAATCAGTCCTTTTGTTAAATCTTCTGATGAATTTACGTGGATGCAATTGAGGATATGGCCTTTTTGACTTCTTTGATTGTGCAAATAAATCTTGCTGTTTTCTTGATAATCACAGATGGGCCTACCTAAAAGCAATTTAACTTTTGTAATCAGACATATTGGTGTGTATTTCAGAACAGCACTGTCATGTACCAATGACATAATAGTGGAGATCAACCCCAAAGATAAGGCTGGGCGCTTGGAGGCCTAAAAGGTGAAGCTACAGGGTCTTCCAGACCTGAAGCACACCCTAGACCAGCGCTGGGTAAGGGCAAAATACGCCCAGGGTGGTCCTAGTGGGATGCCAAGGCCCAGCCCCTGATAATGGGCCAAGAATTAAAACGAACTATCTACCAAATAAAGGTAGATGGTTTAGTTCAGTTAGTTGAGGAACGGGGGTTTGAAACCCATTCCACCTATGAGATAATGCGCTTGGGTTGAATCCAACTTCAGTTGATAACTCATGTGAAGTCAGTTTCAGCCTATTTTACTAACTTGGATGGAAGTATTGTCCTTTTGTTGAGTCGCTGCTTGGGCCCACTGTGGCATAACCCCAATTTCCCCATCTGAGCTCAAATACATTTTCCCCAACCAACATTTCTTGTTGGTCGACTTCCTGAATAAAAATTCCTTTTTTTCCATTTAAAAAAAATCATTTGAGGTGGGTCAACCTAGGGACAGATATACCACACCAAGAATGTTTTCTAGCCAGTACAGGTTTTGAACACAAAACCTGCACTAGGGGTAGAAGCAGTTTTACCCACTTGGCTAACCACCCTTTCCCCATTTTAAATGTTATTATCAAAGTTTATGTGTGCAGACCTCTTTGAGGAGGTCTCACACTCCATTCAATTTGCCATTTTGAACACAATCTGATTTTTCCTAAGTGCACCATTGTTTCACCAAGGTCCCCTCCATCCTAATCCATTTACCTCTCCTCTTACTGTGCACCTCATCATTTTTGGTTGTTTTATGATCACGGTTTTTGGTTTTAGTTACTATTGGTCCAGCACCCTCTGCTGGGCGCTAGTAGCTTTAGTACTAATGGCCAGTTTCCACGCGTTGTCTTGGTGCACTGAGCACCTCCACGCTGGAAACATGAGAGTTACAAACACTCTTCTTACAAGCACCTCATTGCTTACTTCAAATTCAGTCAATGTATATTGAGACCTAGAAAGGGGGTAGCCTGGCAGGTAATTCCTGCTTCCACTCTAGTGCACTTTTGTTCATCACATGTTCAAAACCTCTACTGACTATAAAAAATCTCGGTATTTATATCTGCCTCATGGTTGACCCACCTCAATTACTTTTATATTGAGTTTTTAAAATCCTTTTCATATCAGGACTTTTTAATAGCAAAACTGTTATTAAAGGCTTAAGCTTGAGACTTAATTAGTGTATCTACAAGCTTCTCAACATATTAGATTTAATTTTTTTCCTTAGAGTCTTCTAAAACTGAATATAACAGCCATGGTAGGGCCAGATGTTTTTTATATAGAACCTAGAAAGATGACATTTTTGTAGCAGAGTGGTATAATATGTTGTAGGTGAACATGGCCAAGCTTAGGAATGTGATCCATTCAGATAGTTTGTCAGAAATTAACTTTCAGAAAATGTTCACTAGTATCCTATATATGCTCTTAACTGTTCCATTGGTCTCAGGATTATAAGGAGCTGATAGCACGCCTCTCACTTCCATTTATTGGTAGAGTTTCATGATAATATTAGAAGTAAAATTGCTTCTGTTATTGGTCAGGATAACCTGTGGACAACCATGTTTGTGAATGACACTTTCAAGGAGAAACTTGGCTATTGTTACTGCTCCTACTTCCCAAAATAGCCTTAGCTTTGATCCACTTTATCAAGTGGTCTATAGCCACAATGATATACTTGGCCTTGGAACTGCTATTGGGAAGTGGTCTGACAACATCTATCAACACAGTATGCCAAGAAAATTTGGGCCAAACAAGCTAATAAGAAGTGCTCTTTCAGAAAAGTTTTTCGTGGCATTTGGAGCAACACTCCAGTTTTCCTGAATATTGAGTGCATTAACTCCCAGTAGTAATATCACTTAAAATGCTCCTTTGTTTTCTTGAATCGACCATGTCCTATGCCTTATGATCAGCCATTAATATATTTTTTAGAATTATTAGTGCCCACCCCAAAAGGGGGAGCCGCCCCGCATCTTTATTTGCAAATGGGCCACACAAAGGGGTTATTAAAAATATAAAAATGTATAATATGGCACCTCAGCTAATAGCCTAGGAATCCATATTAGAAAGTGAGGAATTTTTGGGGAAACTTTTGTCCAGCGCCCTCTTTAGCTGGCAGACCATGGCGGACAACATTGGGGTAGGAGCATCAGCAACATGAGGTTTAAGGAGGTATAATCCAGCCTATATAATATCCATTTGTGCCAAAGATCTCAAAAAATGAACTTCTTTCTTTTAATCACTTTTTACAATGTTCCAGTTTTCACTAATTATGCCCTATCATAGAT
This sequence comes from Massospora cicadina, assembly GCA_022478985.1. Lineage (NCBI taxonomy): Eukaryota > Fungi > Entomophthoromycota > Entomophthoromycetes > Entomophthorales > Entomophthoraceae > Massospora > Massospora cicadina. The sequence continues at coordinate 61,283 of JAKSZP010012238.1, forward strand.
TTGAAGTGTTTTTTTGAACAGATTTGGGCTTGTCTTGAAATTCCTTAATATTTGTCTTCTGAAATAATTTTTCTTTGGTCAAACTGACTGCGGCAATGGTAGGTGATTGGGATAAACATCTGCCATTTAATGTTCAATCCTACATGATATGTAATTGTGTAATTATAGGCTTTAAGCTTTAATGCCCACTGTGCTAACTGGCCCTCAGGTTCATTCAAGTTGTTCAGCCATATTAGGGATTATTGATCTCTTACAACAGTAAAGTGAGTTCTGTGCAGATAAACTTAAAAATTGCTTATAGGGATATATGGCTGCTAAGAATTCCCTTTCAGTCATCGTGTAGTTCCTTTCATGAATGTTTAAGGTCTGACTAGCAAAGGAGATAGGATCTTCCTCACCATCTCACTTCTATCTGGGACACCACAATATTTACTGCCATGTATGAAGCATCAGGTTGGACAATAAACTCGTGATCAAAGTCTGGGTATTCCAGAACTGGAGCTGTTATTATAGCCAGTAAAAGTTGATCAAATGCCTCTTGACAGGCCCAATTCCGGTTAAATGTGATATTATCCTTGATTTGATGAAATAACATCTCTCTAAAATTTTGCAAATTTGGTAATAAATTGTCAATAATAACTGACTATACCCAAGAATAATTGGATAACAAGCTTTGATTTGGGCTGTTTTATCTCTAAAATAACGACTAGTTTAGATGTCCAAGGTTGGAGTCCTTCCTTGTTTAAAACAAACCCAAGGTACTACAGTTGGTCTATGAAAAATTGGCACTTCCTGGGCTTAATTTAAATTGGCAGCCGCTAATCTTTTGAAGACCTCCTATAAATGCTCCAGGTGATCATTAAAGGTGCAACTGAAACTGTTTATGACATCCAGGTATACCAACACACAAGGCAACTTTAATTCTTCCAGATTGTGTCCATCACTCTTTGGAATTTATCTAGAGCAATATATAGCCCTTGTGGCATCATTGTTAGTTGGAATAGGCCCTCTTGAGTTATTGCGCATTTCTCATGCTCCTTTTTGAGTATATTAATCTTCCAATACCCACTTATTAGGTCCATAGTAAGTAGAACTTTGCACCTCCTAATTAATCCAAGGCATCGTCAATTTACAAAAGGGGATACAAATCCTTCTTCATATATTATTCAATTTTTAATAATCAGTGACAACCTGATTGCTCCCATTCTTTTTTTTATGATTCAACTAGGGCAGCCCAAGGGCTTTTTGGTAGGACCAACATGCCTTGACCCAGAAGATTTTTATTCTCTTTCAAAACAACATTTTCTGATGCCTTTTAGCATCTTATTGGGCGTACTCAGATGGGGTCATGAACAATAGTATTGATGGCGTGCATCTTGTTCCTAGCGTAATCTAGGTCAAAATTATCTTTTGCAAATACTTATAAGTACTTCCTGATAAATCCTGAACCTGATTCTTTTCCAGGTCATTCAGGTTCCCTAGTTTGGCCATCAGAATTACATTATTAGTGTAAATTATCTCTCCATTGGAAGTCCTATCTTGTCTAGGGTCCCAATTCATGAAAAGTCTGGATTTCTGTAGTTGGGAATAAATGCAAGAAGGCAATAGCTTGATGCCTCCTTATAGAAATGGGTCAATCCTTTAAGTTTGCACATAAGATGTGAATCTCTTTCATATCCAGGAATGACTATACCATGTGCGATATTCAGTTCTAATCAGGATCTAGATCACAGCTAAAAAAATTTTCATAAAACCCTTCTGGAATTTTCAATAATCATCCTGATAGGGACGACTACTTGAGTTCCAAGAAGCACAGTAACTTGCTGATTCAAGCGTTATGGGATTCATTTTGACTTGGAAATTTGAATTGGTAGGGGTTTAATCTTTGAGAAAAAGAGATATAATCAATTGGGATCATACCATACCTGTAAGTCAGGAAAAAAATATGTTAGTTTTCTTCTTTTCAGCCTTCCCACTTTTGTTATAGTATAATGGAATACTTTTCCCCAAGATGGTTAGGGTGTCTTCTTCATGGTTTGTAACAACACTGAATCTTCTCATTAAATTTGTCTTAATTATGATGTCAGAGCTTTTGTTTGGAAATACTATGGCTGGTGCAGTTACTATAATAGATCATTAACGCAATGGTATTGTGCTGATTCCCCAAGTCTTAGTGTGTGCGCTCCTGCTATTCATATTCTTGGCAGTGGGCAACATTGGGCGCAATCTTCAGCTTCTTGACTAGTTTAGTGCTGACAATGTTGAAAGGAACTCCACTATCAATGATAACCCATACCTAAACCTTATTTGCTGTTATATCCATATATGTACATTCAGATTAGTTTTCAAGAATTGTTTATTAGGTGAATATCATGATAGTTGTTCAGTTCTAAGTGGGACTTCAGAATTGAGAAAAGTTTATAATTTTCTGCAAAATTCTTCATTAGGATAACCACTTGTACATCATATAGAGAGGTCAGGTTAAAAAAACACTTTGGATAGCAGCTTAATCCTTGATTTTTGATATGTTTGGCATAGGGTTTTGATACTTTGGCCAAGCTTCTTCAGTGGCTTCTGACCTCTTTGACTCTTTTACCTTAAATTGGGTAGAAATTATGTAGACATCATCATCCATAATGTAATGCAATTCATTTTTAGCCACCTCATTGGCCAAAAAAGCTTGCCTGGGTCAGGTGGAATGTATGATAGGACATTGGTGGAAGTAGAGCATTCCGCCTCTACTCCACCTGCTCTTTTTCCGCCTTTTCCTCATTATTAACCTTCAGGGCCACATTGACCCCAGGTTTCTTGTCTGCCTGTCTATAACATTAACTAGAAAAAGTCCCTTTTGACCACAATTATGATATGTAATAAGCCCTTGTTTGTAGATCAATTTTTTATTTGCAAGGCAATTATTCTTTCCTTTATTATTCAAGGTGGGTTGACCTTGGGACAAATATACCACACTAAAAATTTTTCTATCCAGTACAGGTTTTTTACTCAAAACCTGCACTAGGGGTGGAAGCAGTTTTACCCGCTCAGCTAACCACCCTTAATTATTCTTTTCTTGATCATTTTAGTTGGTATTTTTTGTTCCCAAAAATTAAAATTTCTGATGATCTCAAGGCCAATTAGGGCATTAAAACTACTAGCGCACTTTCTCAAATATTACATGGGTTTCAAAGCTCCCATGGTACAATTGAAGGCTGAAATTATAACATTCTGTAATTCATGGTATGGCTCAACTGCATGCTCCATGGCAATTTTTGCATCAAACTTGGTCATAGCATTAGACCTGAGTAGATATGAGCCTCCTAATAGAACCTTTCATCAAAGTCCCTAATGAACTCATTTCTCTTTAATTCAATGTTAAGAAGATCTTTTTGGGCTGATAGCTTTTTGGGCCCTCCAAAATTAGCTTTATCACCACATCTTTAGCATCAAAATAGGACCAATTGTCACCCAAATAGGGCATAATGAGGTCAACTCTGTTTGAGTCAAATCAATTAATAAGAGCTGTTGACTTTGCATGATCAGATGCTTCTTTCATGGTTTTTATAATAACTTTAGGAATAAATATACATTCCCATCTCTGTCAAACAGCAGCAAGTTAAGGGTTTGAAGTCATTACGCCCATACTTGGCCAAAGGAGTTGCACTTTGTCTAGAGCTGAAATGTCTTGGGGAATCCTCCAATAAAATCATGCCACGTTCTGAACAGGTGTTATCAGGAGTTGATATTGAAGCCAAAATTTTAGGCATGGAACATGCTTATGAAATATCAGTTTCAGCATCTGAGTTGGTCCCTAATGACTCAGCCTCATGAAATTATTCAGAACCTCTAGATTTAGACTCTTGAATTCAGACCTTAGGCAGTTTTCCTAGTCATTTTCTGCCTAAGTATTTGAAGCTTACACTACTCTCCCCCTTAAGGACTGTTCAAACAATGGCAGCTTTTCTCCTTGGGGGTATTGATCTCTTTTCTAAGGCTCTCACATTCTTTTTCTGTATGAAACTTATAAAGCAAAGTATATTTGTTATCTTTGGTTAGATTGGCCACATGAGCATTTGTTGTGGATAGTTGGGTTCAGAGCTCCTGTTTTTCTTTGATGATCTTTGCATTATTACCTTTCATGATGACACTGTTGACCAAAGTCTTGATAGATTAGTCATGAATTTAGGCAAAATTTTCCTCATTGTTTGGCCCTGCTGGCAGTGCAGAAAAATCCTCAATGTTCTTCTGTAGAATAACCAAATCAGTTCAGGCATACTCATTGAACCAAAAATGCATTGCTTTTTAATCCAGATGATTTTTGCGAGCAGAGGTGGCATCTTTCATCTAGTGCTCAGTCTGAGAAGACAGAAAATTCTGAGTAAGTTTCCAATTTCTGGAAGCGTTTATTGAAAATTTTATGCCCACTCATTGGTCAATCCATTGTAAGTGAGAACTTCAATTGCTATATTAAGAACTCCAGTATTGAGCTTTTTTCCAAAGTATTCAGCCTTCTATGAGCATCATTGACGTGCTCTGTATTAGTGACTAGCCTTTCTAACTTCAGTAAAGATGGAATTTAACTTGTCAAGTAAATTAGTTTGGCAATATCGCTCTTCCTCTTGAGCTTGATAGATCTTTAGAAGCTCTATATTCTGTTAATCTAGAATCCTTTGAGTATGTTTGATTTATGGATGCACATAACTTACCAAAAATTCATTAGTTGCTTGTATACTGGTAAGGCGTCTGACCAGAGTTGCCATGGTTGCCTCTCAGTATTGCATGTACCTCTCCATCTTGAATTCAAGATCCTTGGGTTAGTAAATAGATCAAAAGATGGGTCCATCTGAGATGTATCAATTCTTAGCCATGAAAGAGGATCTCCATTATCTCTTTAACACTGTCTGAGGTAAACTTGATTGGGCCTTTTGACTCCACATGACTGCCTCCCACCGTGATGAGGTCTAAGAGTACAAAGTGCTATCCTCAGTGCTTTGGTGAGCAGTATAAAAATATTCTATGATCTCTTGATCACTAGTTTCCATATTGTTATCATCAAATCTTCTGGCAGCTTCTGCCTGGTATCAATATGGGTTGTTCATATTAACTTATCTAGTGTGGTCAAGTGAGCGCTACTTGCCAAGTTTGAGGAACTAATTAATTATCAAACATATACCTGCCTCACTAGATGGGAAGAGTTTTGAATGATTAATCCTTAATTTTTGCTAAGTGTCTTAAAGTGTTTCCTACCCCTGTCTGAAGCTCACAAAGCTTAAACAATAATAAAAGAATCCTCTGATCTCTTATAGTTTTTCTCAATAATTGGGTTTCTCCTTATTTAGGTAACAAAGACAAGCTCTCCTTAACGCTTGTCTATATTAATATGAAGATAAACTAAATAAAGACTTTTTATTATAAGACAATACTTGATGATTCAAACTGGTATAAGAAGATCAGATATAAAATGGTAAGATGATGATGTTTTGTTAGTAGGCTAGGCGCCAGTATATTTAACTATAGGGCATCTCCTATCCATACTCATCTATTATGTTAGTTCTTTAAAGTCATTCCAATCCTCTATGGAATATAAAATTGGTTATTAAAGTTCTCCTCAAGTTAATTCAGCACTTGATTAACTTAATTACAATCATTTCAGCCTGACTGGAGGCATTTCTACTCTTGTAATTGGAGCATTTTTAGTCATGGTATTAGCACCTCAGCGGTGTATATTTGCTTTACAATCAGCCAATAACGTTTTATCATACAGCTGATAAAATACAATAAAAAGGAGAAAGTACAATATAGAAGTTTTCTGGGCACCAGTAGTGCTAAAAAAGTCAATATAAAAATTGACAATAATGCACCCCTAATTGGGACGTTGGCAGGCCTCTTGATAGTACTATGCACTTTTTATTAGTCATCCTAAAAGCAAGTACTATCATGCCAGTTGTGAGGATCCACATGCAAAATAAATTATGTACTAATCATAATTGCATTAAATTTGTGTGTAAAATTAAGTTTATGCCATAAAACCCAAATTATTCATCAAAGTGGGCCCCATAACAGGCCATATAAAGATTATATCATAGCAAATCATTAGTTATAGTAATTGGGATATTTATGTGCAATTAAGGCGGTTTTGAGGTAAATCTGATTAAAAATTATGCAGAAAACTGGGAAATATCAAGGAATCTATCAGAGGGAGTAATCTGATAAAATTATTGGTTTTCTTGAAGGTTTTATTCTTAATTCAACCATCAAAATCTGACAGATACCAAGGTATCATATGAGGTTTTTTAAGATTTTAACTAGATGGATCCTCTTGATAGTATCAGAATAAGGGGTGTCAGTTAGTTGGGCGTTATTGCCAGCTAATTGCCTAGTTTATACTATTTGATGTTATTTTATTAATTTTAGTTTAGGTTTGGCAGAATCTTCATTCCCTGACAAAATGCCAATTTGAGGATCATTGTGGGTGTTTCTGGTGAAAAGCTGATCAATCCATTACAAATCATACAAAAATGGTTCCGCTGACTAATTTGGAGCACTGATGACTCATGCTAAGGATGCTCAAAGCTCTATTTAAATATGAATTTATATACAATTGATTGGTGACACATTCCAAGGATGGATCGACCTAATTTAATATTCAGTGATAAGATGAACAGATTAGGAGGGAATTGCTATGATGAATGAAGTGACAATCTGATAGAGTTTCAGCCTAGATGGCTGAGGGGTTTCAGACGTTAAATAACCTTAGTATAAATAGTCATTTATTCCTCTAAATAAAGATCTCTCTTTTACCCATTTATTTTTAGTTTTTAGTGGTTTTTTTGCTAGGTTAAGAGTAAATGGGATTAGAGATCTCTGAGAGGTGCAGGTGATCATACCTGGAGTTACCAGCACTGCCAGCTTGCATGCTACTCCCTATGAGGAACTGTTGTACCTGACTAGCTGGCCACCAATGGCGAATGCTGACTAGCTGCCAACCTTGTGGAGTACAGTGTAGGAGTGCCATAGCTACCCAAGATGGGGGATGGACTCGCCAGGGCATGCCCAGATAGGTTGGTGAAGGGTCATGATGGTGTTGAAAAATGAAATGCCTAAGCTGCCCAGGATGGGGGCAGGACATACCAGGGTACACGCTGAGGACACATGAGGCTAAGGCAAAGTCATTGGTGGTTAGTTGGTGGATTGGACGTGGTGTCATGGTTGAATGACTTAATAGTGGGAACCAATGCCAAGGATAAGACTGAGCGACAGGAGGCCTAGAAGGTAAAACTTCAGGCTCTTCCTGATCTTAAACACACATTAGACCAACGGGGTACAAGAAAAATATGCCCAGGTTGGTACTAATGGGGTTCAAAAACCCAGCCCCTTGTCTTGGCCCAGGCGTTGAAACAAATGATCTACATAACAAACAAAGATGGTTTGATTCAGTTAATTGAGAAAGAGGGTTTAAATCCTGTTTGAGTTACAGAATCATGCGCTCAGGTAGAATACAGCTTCAATTGACCACTCAATTAAAGGCAATTTTGGTGTACTTTACCAAATTAAACAGGAGCATTTTCCTATTGGAGTGTCAAGGCTTGGGCACACTTCTGCAGACCCATAATTACCCTGACTCAGTTTAAATATGGTTTTTGCAACCAAAGTTCCTTGTTGGTCGACTTTTCACAAATAAACATACCCATTTTTTACGTTTTCTTATGGTTCCTTGGGAAAACTTGGGTGCAGACCTCCTTGAGGAGGTCTCCAACTATGTTGGCCACTACATACTCTTCCTATAAAAAAAGCTTCAGGTGCTCCCTTGGGCCACTCCAGTCCCCTCTAGGTTAAGGCGCCCAAACCTCCTGGCACCGATTTACACTTGATTATGGACTCACCTCTGTGGTCCATTCAAGCTGTGTTGTTTCTCGCTTACCTGGTACTGTATATCGCGCTCTACACCCTTGCCTTAGGTCCCTTTTGTACAGGCACCATTTAAAGGTACCTTGTTTTCCAATCTCTTTACTGCTAGTTCCTTAGCAGTGTGGGTTTGCATCCCACACCACCTTGCTGGGAACGAGAGAGTTACAGACACTCTCTTAACATTAGTCAACCAACCTATTTTATTATACATGCTTGAAAATTATCCGTGTAGGGAATTTTGTTATTAATAAACTAGGTGCGCTGGCCATTTGTCACTGCCATGATGGTGCTCACCACAGTTTTTCAATTGGTTTTGTTTTGTTGCATCTTGGCGTTATTCTTGCAACTATCAATTGTAAGTGCCCACCCTTCCTGCTCATACCTGGTAGTCTCGGACTTTTTCAATCCTGTTATCACAAAATCCCACCTTTCTCCAATAATTCACTTAGAATTCAACAGGCCTTGGCTTCCCTTGAGCCAAAGATATCTCTTTAGGAAATAATAATTTGTCTGATTCACGTCCACTTTTGTGGGGAGTGGATCTTTTGTCCCAGCTGTCTCCAGAAGTGGCCAATTGGGTTTTTTCAGTATTCTGCACTCAGCTACTCTTGTGGTGATCATTGGAGGGCTTGGAGTGGGTCTTGGAGCAGCGTTATCCTGATGGAGCATCCTTCCATCCCTTCTATGAGTTTTTTTTCTGCGTCAAGTGGGTTGGCCAATGAAAGTATTTAAATGAATTCTGCAAAAAAGCCCAGGCTTTGCCATTTGCCAATGAGGTTAAAATGACATTAATCCATTCAACCTTGGACATATCAGTGTGAAACTCCCATGATTTGGCAGTTGCCCCCTTCCAACTTTGATCGTCTTGTTGAAATCCTTTGGGGTAGTTTCCTCACCCCAACCCAGAAGGGGCAAGGTAATTTGGCTGTCATGGGCTTACCCAGATCAAACCCTATAAATATGGAAGTCAATAAGTCACATGCAGCTCTCAGAATGAATGAATCTTATCCTTATAACCTTTGAGTTCTTTGGCATTTGAAGCTGTACAAGGATCTAGCCCTGAGATTAGATAAATGGTTTCAGACAATTCCGCCAAGATGATGTCACCCACAGCTGCTCCTATAAATACCACATCTGCAGGTAGTAATATTTCCTTAAATTGTGAAGCGCTTCCCTCCGCTTCCATCTCCATTTTGATGGAATCTGAGGATCTGAGTGAAACTAGATCCAAACTTATCCAAAAATGGAACGAGATTAATGGTTTCATTTGCGCTGCATTCCCGTGGGGCAAGTCAAAGCATTGACATTAGGCTTGGGGGTGATGGCCCTGGATAATGATGTGCTCCTGACCCGCATAGCAGATATGGGGTTGTTGGAGCCTGGAAATACGTTTCTCATGAAAATGTTATATCCCAAAACAAGCCATTTATTAGCTCTTACAGCTTGGATGAGGACCTTATTCCTGTATATCAGATTACCCTGAGAACCCTCATCTTACCCCTACCATGATTTGGGGCACTCAGGAGGTGGAAAAAGAGCTTTGGTCTAAATATGATAAAGTTTATGCATCTGCAGAGAATAAGGTGGGATATGTGGCCTCAGTAGTAAGAGTGGCTAACTATCCCTCCCCTTCTATAATTCCAAAACATACCCTTATGGCTTGATCAAGCCAGAAGTATTTTTAGGTGAGGTGGTGGCGTTTTCTGCTTTGAATAAATCCCATTATGGATACTTTTTATTGACCGCTACCCTTACATCCCCTTTGAGGAAGTTCAGCACAACTATTTTAGTGGATACCGGTGCCACTGAAAATTTTATGGATCAAAACCTTGCTGACTGCCTTGAGTTGAGCTACTCACCAGGTGGTATGGTTAGAGGTGGGGCTTCTCAAGGTATCACCACGCTGAAAATCAGGGGGTTAGTGGATTACCAGGTGAGCTCCTATCTTATGTTTGACCACTTTTTAAGCTATCAAGAACCTATTGTACCCCATTATTTTGGGTGTAAATGGCGGGGAAAGTTTGACGTCAGGACTAATTTGAAAGAAAACTCCCTATCCTTGTCCTTGATGAATAGTCACCAGTTGATTGTTCCTTTGGCTGATGCCCACTTTCAGGGCAAGCTTCCCATTGGCCAAATATGCATACTCTTTCTCTTGTCCCTTTGTTGAAGCCCTTGGTGGAGGCTCCCTTACCTTCCTGTTTGGGGGTATTGGAATCTTCTTTTGACGCAGCTTCAGCTAACGCACTACTGGATTATTCTGAGTTTTATTGTGACTTTAAGCTCACTGTGGATCTAGTGCATCTATCTTCCCCCATTTACCCATTGACTGTCTGGAAGGAATATGCTTTAGATGTTTGGGTAAAGGAACAGTTAGCCAAAGGTGCAATCTTTCAGCGTACCTCCCCTGTCTTCTCCCCGCTTCTTTTTATAGAGAAGGCTGATGGAACTTTATGCCCTTGTGTTGATTATGGGAATTTAAACAATGTTACTGTAACAGACCTCCATCCCACCCCTTTAGATTCACATATTGCACGTTATGTAGAGAAGGCAAAAGTCTTCTCCAAGTTGGATTTCCTCAATGCGTTCAATTAGATCTGGATCAATAAGATCCAGGAGTGGTTAACCACATTCTGCACCAGAAAAGGAATTTTCCAGTTTTGGGTCATGCTCTTTGGGCTTAAGAATGCCCCTGCCATCTTTCAATGCCGCATTGATGCTGCGTTGGGGGACCTGTTGGGGGTATGCGCGGTTGCCTATATGGATGATATCCTGGTGCTTTCCCCTGATCAGAATTTCCATGCAGTACACCCTTGACAAGTGGTGGAGAGGTTGAGGGCTGCTCGCCTTATGCTCAAGATCAGTAAATGTGAATTCTTCAAGTCCCAGATCACTTTTCTGGGCAACGTCATGTTTGACTAAGGCCATATGATAACTCCAGACAAGGATAAGGCTATTTTTGAGTGGCCCACCCCCACCTCATTCAAGGAATTAAGGAGTTTTTTGGGGACGTGTACATTCCTTAAGAAGTTCACGCCCAATCTCTCTGAGGTGGCAGCACCCTTATATAAGGCTAGTGGTGCTAAGGTGCTTCAGTGGTCCCCCATTTTGGGGGATGCTTTTCAAGCGGTGAAGTGCACCCTGTTATCTACGTCCATCCTTCGCCATGTTAACCCTTCAAAGGAGTTCATTGTGTATTCTGATGCTTCCAACTTTGCCATTGTAGCTGCCTTGTTACAGATGGGTGAGGATGGGACTGAGCATCTAGTAAGATAATTTTCTAGGAAAATGTCTTTGCCTGAGTTGAACTACGCCGTTTATGACAAGGAATTATTAGCAGTGGTGGAGGCACTGACTTATTGGCGTCACCACTTACATGGCTCCTCCCAACCATTCCGTGTATGCACAGACTACTGGGCCATGTTGTACTATTGCGCTCCTCATATCCTAACGCCATGGCAGACCTGTTGGCATAAGACCCTTGACCAATTTGCATTATTCTATGAGTTCATCAAGAACAAGGAGAATGGTTTGGAGGATGCTTTAAGCTGCAAACCTGCTTTGGCTCCCAATCCAAAGTATATAGAAACTCATAACACCTATTTGATGATTCTGCCAGGTAAGATTCTGCCTCAACTTCCTGATTCCATGGTCAACACGGCAGTGCTCGCACCTCTGGAAAATGCAGCAGAATATAGTATGTTCAGAAAAGTTGTTCTTTCTCAACTGTTATCAGCCATAATACTGTTGTTCTCACAAAGAGCGCCCTGAATCAGGAGGACTTATCCAGAGGTCATCACGTAAAGGATGAGATGGTGTGGTTTCAGGGGCCCTATGGGTTTCTGCTGGACCACTGCACCTGGAAATTATCTGGTACCATCATGATGGAATCACCGTTTGTCATTCTGGTAAAGAAAAGACTTTAGAGTTGATACAACGCACTAACAATTGGAAGGGCTTGCCTGCTCAGGTGGGGCGGTATTGTAAAGAGTGCCTGATCTGCAATCAAATGAAACCCAATCAACAACCTTTAGCAGGGTTGTTAGTACCAGTCCGAACGGCTGTAGGGCCCTGGACTTACCTATTGGTGGATTTCATTGTAGAATTACCCGTTTCTGATGGTTATAATGCCATCATAATGGTGGTGGACCTCTTTACAAAGTTCACCAACTCTATTCTTTGCAAAACAAATATAACCGCTGCTGAGATGGCCAGGATCTTCATCACACATGTTTTTGCACTCCATGGGGTTCCTCAAGGATCCATTAGTTACTGGGGACCCCAGTTCACCTCCATCTTTTTAGGAAAAGTTGTGTAAAACTCTTCAGATTTGCACCTGCTGCTTAACTGCCTATCACCCCCAACCAGATGGACAAACCAAACAAGTAAACCAGTGCTTGGAACAATATCTGTGTTGTTACACCGCCGCCATTCATTCAGATTGGGTTCCTCACCTTTCCATGGCCCAGTTTAGCTATAACACCTTTTATTCATCAATTGGTTGTTTGCCCTTTTTCACCAACCATGGCTTTAACACCGCCTTTAACATGGAGCCCAGCTGTGGTTCCAAAGTTGAAGCGGTGGTGGACATTGCTAAGACCATCAAGAAGGTCCACCAAGTTGTTTCCACAAGTTTGGAGGCGGCTATGCTAGTTTATAAGTAGAACGCTGATGGCAAGCGCTGAATGGGTCCAGTGTACAAGAAGGGGATCTCATGATGCTTGATGCTTGTAACATCCCTATCAAGCAGCCATGTAAAAAGCTGGGACCAAAGAGGATTGGTCCTTACCGCGTTGTTAGAAAAGTGGACCATGCCTCATCCCAGTTGGATCTTCCCTCTTTGTTTCAGATCTTCTCCATCTTTCATGAGAGCAAATTGACGTTGTTTGAGGGCCCCCCACCTGAGATTCCCAAGGCTTATATTGTGGATGGGGCGCCAGATTGGGAAGTGGAGGAAATAGTAGCCTCCCGCCATGTTAAGAGACGTCTCAAGTACCTGGTATCCTGGAAGGGGTTTGATGCGGCTGAGAACAGTTGGGTGCCAGCATGTGACTGTGTGCATGCCCAAGACCTGATCAAATCATTCCATAATAGTTTACCTGAGGCTGCAGGATCAAAGCCCAAGCCAGCCGTTGCTGCTATGAAGTTGTCACCTGCACATAAGAACTTCTCTTTAGTGAACGCCCCTGGAGGGGGGTGGATCCTAAGAAGGAGGAGAGGGTGTGTCATGGTTGAATGACTTAATAGTGGGAACCAATGCCAAGGATAAGGCTGGGTGACAGGAGGCCCAGAAGGTGAAACTTCAGGCTCTTCCTGATATTAAACACACATTAGACCAACTGTTGAATGTTTGACTGGATCTAAATCGCCGCTTATTATAAACCAAAGATATCCTTAGTATATCTGAACTTGAATTTGTGGCCTAGCGATTTCACTTAATTATATTTGACTATGATGACATGGGCTCAAGGGCTTTGTTGGTTAAGTCAAACTTAAATTTAAGTTTTGATTTAATGACTTGGGCACGTGGGCTTTGTTGGTCTATGTCAAAATTAGTTTTTAATTTTGGTTGAGATTCCATCGAATTAATTACTAATTAGTAATACAAATCACCTTAGTATATGCTGCTGATTGCACGTGAAAGTGAATCAGTTCAGCTATTTTGAAAATATGATGAAATGCCATCTCAAGGATGATTATGGTGCTTACTCTGACTCTGAGGCTGAGCATGATGCCCTGAGTCAAAGTATTTGTAGATGTTATTACAAACTTTTTACATGGCCAGGGGTCACTGAAAAGTAAGGCGTCATGGGTAAGATGTGGTTAACATTGAACCCTATAAATAACCCTTGAAATTACACTAATAAAGATATCCTTTAACTTCTAGATTAAGTTTTGAATTTATCTCATAACCTTTTTGCGTTATCACTTTATTTTATATTAAAGTTGATTTTCACTTGGGATCAGTAGGATCAGGGCAGCGTGCTATTGTCCAAGTGAAATGACTGGGTATACAATTGAAGTATTACCAAAAAAGCTACATCATAAATTTAAAGCACCATCCTGTCTATTGTCCTCACACAATAGATTCTCAAAGCTGCAGTTTCCACCAAACAATGAACCAGCCATCAGGCGTAGCCCAAATAATCAACAATGGCGCTCATGGCTGGGACTGTAGATGGTGACCAGTATCAACATTTGAGTGACCAAATCTCGCAGATGAAGGATGAATACACCAGAAAAATCAATGATCTCAATGATGATCTTGATGCTATTAATGAGGCAAACAATAACCTCCATGAAGAACTAAACCAGTGCAAGAAGGCAATAAAGGAAAAGGACCAAGCGATTTCCACCTTGCAGCTACAAGCTACTAGCCTGAATGAGGAAATTGCAAAATTAAAATTAAAAAACCGAAATTGTGCCCATTGGGAAAATGAAATCAATGAGCAGATTTGAACTCTGGACGGCGGGCATTGTCAGTGTGCTACACCACATTTGACTGAAAATTCTTCTGAATATTATGAGGATGAAGCTTCAGAAATAGCTACTGAAATGGATGCTGGGCCACATCAACAACTGCCAAGCAATATGATTGCTTTGGTCATCACTAACACCTCAAACCAGGATACAATGCCCCAACGCCCTAGTACGCCTGGTTCTGGTCAAAAAAATAGTAATCATGATAACCAGGAATGGGGAAGCAATAATTTCAAACCAACAAACCTGCCAGCCTTTGACAAGAATGGAAGTATTACCACCTTCATCAAATGCTTTGAAATGGCCATGCATGGGGCCAGCGACCATAACAAAGCAGCTACCATGATTAACTGCTTGGATGAGTGGAGCATTGAGTTGATTATGCCTCACATTAATGAAAATCCAACATATGCTGAAGTCAAGGAGGCCGTGCTTCATGAATTTGGAGGTCCAGAATGGATGTTGACCAGAAAATCCAAGTTTATGAACATCAGCTTTAAGAAAGATGAAGCAATTGACAAATTTGTGGATCAATTCTATCATGAAGCTCAATTTCTTTTAGGCGCGTGGGCTATGGTCAATTTTAATGCCAAGATAGCACTAGAGCATGCAGTAGAACCTTACCCTAATCTATCAAACACTCTATTGCCTGCTTTCATGCAAAACCTTATGACATCTGAATTGGTTGACTATTTATGCAGATGCTCAAAAAATTAAGGCCCTCCTAATACTGGTTACAGATTGAGAACCACTGCCTTTGCTGAAAAGTCCTTCAAAACCAATAAGAAGATTAACACCTCACAACCAGTGAGTGAAATTACTTGCTTTAATTGCAATTGTAAAGGTCACTATGCTTCCCAATGCCATCAGCAAAATGTCAATATAGTCCTTCCCAATACTGTGCAGGAGGAGGGAAAAGAACAAGCACAATAGATGAGGGATGCTCTATTGTGCCTGCAACACAAGTTCCACCTGATTGACAAGCAAACGATGGCTATGGGGCCTTGCTTAACAATGAAAATGATTCTATTTTATTATTGAATGAAGATTCCTCAAACGTACATGTGGAGTTTGCTCCCAAAGTAAGGTTGTCACACCTGAAGCCTTTGAAGAAGTCGCTAAACCCTATGTGCAACAAATACTAGAAAATATTCCAGCCATCGGGCATGGAGGATGACTAAGTTCAAGGAAAGAGATTTAGTAGTATATTGTGACACTCATAGCACAGGCCGCGCGCACAAGCTAGCCTCACTTTGGAAGGGTCCATTTATTATATTGAAGAAATTGTCTGAAGATGTATATACCATTAAGGATCAAGGCAGCTGGGTTGTAAATTGAGTAAACTCTAAGTTCCTTCATCTGTATCATAAAAAATACTAAAAAGAAAAAGAAAAATAATAATAATAAAAAATAAAAAATAAAAAATAAAAAGTAAAAAGAAAATAATAATAATAATTGCAAGCCATAGAGTTTTATTCATAGATTTGATGCCTCACTGGCATTAGAACTAGGTATCCCCTCTTTGGTAGGGGGAGGAGAGTGTGACCAAACTGGAGAAGCCTGCAACAGAATTGGAGATGCGCCAAACCCAAGGAAGCTTGGCACCAGGCATGCTGGCCCTGCCAGCTTAGGAAAGGCTATCAAGATAACATTTGAACTTTGAGAAATGTGAAGAATTAGACAGTGTGACCAAGAAAGAAGAGTATCTGCTGCTTATATCCAGTCAAGGAGGGGGAAGTGTTGAATGGTTGACTGGATCTAAATCGTCGCTTATTATAAACCAAAGATATCCTTAGTATATCTGAACTTGAATTTGTGGCCTAGCAAGTTTCACTTAATTATATTTGACTATTATGACATGGGCTCGAGGGCTTTGTTGGTTAGGTCAAACTTAAATTTAAGTTTTGATTTAATGACTTTAGAACGTAGGCTTTGTTGTTCTATGTCAAAATTAGTTTTTAATGTTGGTTGAGATTCCATCAAATTAATTAGTAATTAGTGATACAAATCACCTTAGTATGTGCTGCCAATTGCATGTGAAAGTGAATCAGTTCAGCTATTTTGAAGATATGACAAAATGCCATCTCAAGGATGATGATGGTGTTTACTCTGACTCTGAGGCTGAGCATGATGCCCTGAGTCAAAGTATTTGTAGATGTCATTACAAACTTTTTATGTGGCCAAGGGTCACTGAAAAGTAAGGCGTCATGGGTAAGATGTGGTTAACATTGAACCCTATAAATAACCCTTGAAATTACACTAGTAAAGATATCCTTTAACTTCTGTATTAAGTTTTGAATTTATTTTATAGCCTTTTTGCGTTATCACTTTATTTTATATTAAAGTTGAATTTCACTTGGGATCAGTAGGATCAGGGCAGCATGCCATCGTCCAAGTGAAATGACTGGGTATACAATTGAAGTATTACCAAAAAAGCTATATCATAAATTTAAAGCACCATCCTGTCTATTGTCCTCACACAATAGATGCTCAAAGCTGCAGTTTCCACCAAACAATGAACCAGCCATCAGGCATAGCCCAAATAATCAACACCAACGCTGGGTACAAGAAAAATATGCCCAGGTTTGTACTAATAGGGTGCAAAACGCCCAGCCCCTTGTTTTGGCCCAAGTGTTGAAATAAATGATCTACATAATGAATGAGGATAATTTGATTTGGTTAATTGGAGAATAAGGGTTCAAATCCCATTCAAGCTACAAAATCATGCACTCAGGTAGAATACAGCTTCAATCAATCAAATGAGTAAAGGCACTTCTGGTGTATTTAATCAAAATTGGATGGAGCGTTTGCTTAATGGAGTGTCAAGGCTTAGGCACACTTCCGCAGACCCATAATTACCTTAACTCAGTTTAAATATGGTTTTATGACCAACATTCCTTGTTGGTCAACTTTTCACAAATAAAAATAACCATTTTTTATGTTTTCTTTTAGTTCCTTGGGCAAACTTGGGTGCAGACCTCTTTGAAGAGGTCTCCAACTATATTGGCCACTAAATACTTTCCCAATTTAAAAAAGTTTCAGGTGCTCCCTTGGGCCACTCCTGTTCTCTCCAGATTGAGGTGCCCAAACCTCCTGGCACTGATTCACACTTGATTATGGACTCCCCTTTGGGGTCCATTCAAGATGTGTTGTTTCTCACTTACCTGGTACTGTATATTGCGCTCTACACCCTTCCTTGGGTCCTTTTGTACAGGCACCATTTGAGGTTCCTTGTTTCCCATACTCCTTACAGCTAGTTACCTAGCAGTGTGGGTCTGAATCATACACCATCTTGCTAGGAACGAGAGAGTTACAGACACTCTCTTAACATGTGGACTTGTAGGAGTTGGTACATAATGAAAATTAAATGGCAAAGGGCCAACCAGTCTTCATACTGGTTGGCCTGGCACACTAGTGGAGCTCATAACAAAGTTTGCAAAACTAATGAAATTATATCAATTAAAGTTATGATTTTTACTCCTAAAATTTAGCTGAATAGTCAGCTTGAGATAGAAGGTTGCTACAAACCCTTAGTAGAAAAGGTTGAATGACTTGGGAGTCTCCCTAAGCATTTACTCAAATTTAGTGTTTTCACTTAATAAAAACCATCCCTATTTATATCCTTGAAGAGAGTTCAAGTAGATGCAAAAATTTTATCAGCCAATAGACACTAAGACCTCCAGTAATTGGCTGATCTGGAAGTATTTTTCAGATGGCTGATTGGTAAAATTACTTTCCCCTGTAGATTGGGATCACCTAGTGCTGATTGGTAAAATAATGTTTAAATTCTTAATAATGGTTACATCATTCCAGTATACAATTCTATACCCACCATAATGGCCTGGTCAAGGTAAAAGGACTCTCAAGTATCCTGATTGGCTAAATAAGCATTAACTAAATTTGTCATGGTTGGATGACTTTATAGTAGGAACAGATGCTAAAGACAAGGCTGGGCGACAGGAGGCCCAGAAGGTAAAGCTTCAGGCTCTTCCTGACCTGAAACACACCTTAGATCAACGCTGGGTGCAAGCCAAACATGCCCAGGTTAATACTAATGGGGTGCAAAACGCCCAGCCTCTGATCGCGGCCCAGGCACTAAAACAAACAATTTACATTATAAACAAAGATGGTTCAATTTGCTTGGTTGAAGAGCAAGGGTTTGAGTACCACTCTAGCTATGAAATTTTAAGCTCAGGTAAAATATGGCTTCAATCAATTACTTGAGTGAAGGCACTTTCAGTGTATTTTACTAAAATGGATGGAAGCATCTGTTTATTGGAGCATCAAGGCTTGGGCGCATTTCTGTGGAACCCAAATTTCTCCAGCACACTTTAAATATGTTTTTGTGACCACTATTCCTTGTTGGTCAACTTCCTTAAATAAAAATACCCATTTTTTTACGTTTTATGGTTCCTTGGGCTAACTTAGTGGTGGACCTCTTTGGGGAGGTCTCCAACTATGTGGGCCACTACCTTCTATTGCAATTTACCAAAATCCCAGGTGCTCCCTTGGGCCACCCAGGTTCCCTCCAGATTGAGGCACCCAAGCTCCCTGACACCAAGTTACACTTGATTATGGACTCCCCTCTGGGGTCCACTCAAGCTGTTATGTTCCTAACTTACCTGGTCTTATATGTTGCATTCTACACCCTTGCCTGGGGTACCTTTAGCACAGGCACCGTTCGAGGTGTCTTCTTACCCTTTTTCTTAATGGCTAGTTCCCTAGCAATGTGGGTTTGCATCCCACATCACCTTGCTGGGAATGAGAGAGTTACAGACACTCTCTTGACAAAATTGAGCACTTTGTGCCTATTATGAATTTTGATGCTTTTCTCATTTTTGGCTTTTAGTTACCTAATATACTAGAGGTCAACTTTATAGAAGAGAATCTCTTTTTGTTCCCATTTTTATTAATAATAAAGTTTATATATACAAAAATCTTCTTATGGTAACTACCCCTTACAAAAAATTACTATGGGTGAGAGCATTATTGTGTCTACAACCACAATATTGCTGAAATCCTTTGCTACCAGCACCAGTGAGCATTGAAATCATCATGATTTCAACACTTTTCTAAAAAAATTGTTTTTTAAAATTATAAGAATTTTATTTGTATTAGATATACCACATTCAATTTACATAATTTAATATTAATCTAATACTATGTTACCTTTTATTATATAATACTTTTCTTAATAATCTTAAGCTCATTTATAACATAAAATTGAGCTTCATAGTAATAAATAGAGTTTACTTATAAAATTATTTGAATTTTTTGAGTATTTTTATTTTATTTTAGCTAAATAAAAGTGGGATGACCTAAGGATGATACCACACTGATAATGGGAAAGTGTAAATATATTTATGGAAAAGAAAGATAAATCCTCATAAACTTCCATGTGCAGTGTTCTAATAGTCTAGGAATTTCATGGACTACCTTGCTATTTGCTATTTCAGTTTGGGGCATTGGTGTGCAATGCCAACACAGTCAAAATTGTCCCTTGCCCAAAGTTCAACTACCAGGATCACTTTAGAGGCGTTGGACATTGAGTCCCTACTCTACCACTGGGTCATTCCCCAAAATTTTGAGTATTTTTAATACAGTACTATATATTATCTATTATATCATTGTATATACTACAATATAGATTTATGTTATTCATCTACTAAATAAAAAAAATTCACTGACTGACGTACTGACTGACATGAAACCTTCGAGTCTGATAGGGTCAATCTATTTGGGTGAGTGGGTGAGAATTGGCAAATAAGATTGAATCTGAAATTATCGAGCCTGATGGGTTCAATCTATTTGGGTGAGTAGGTGAGAATTGGCGAATATTATCTAATAATTCACCAAATTGCTCACCCGAAACTCAACAAAAATCAGTATTAGTTTAAGTAGATTAAGTAGTTAGGATAATCAGCTTACCAGCCACGAGGGCAACAGTGGAGCTGTTAGTCTGAGTGGCTCGAGATTAGTGCTGACACAGTCTATAGGCTACAATGTGAGCTTATGATCTAATAAACTAAATACCATAGCGAAGCACGGGTATCTGGATGTTAGGTTTATATATTTTAATAACCTGCCTAATTTGGTTCACCTAATTAATAAAAGACTTTTGGCAAGTTAAGTAGAAGTTGATTTAGTAGATTGGAAAATGTCACATACTCAATGATTTTAAGTATAAAGAGATGTTTCGGGTAGCAGTTTGGTGTTATTTGATTGATTCGATAGGTTTTTTTGTTTGGCCGAGTGGTTGATGGCTTTTGTTCGAATCGATAGGACTCAGTTTAGTTTTGAGGGGTGATTAGTTTTTGGTTGTTTTGATAAGTTCAGTTAGGTTTACCTGAGTGGTTGGTGGCTTTTGGTTGATTCAATTGAGCAATTAGGTTTGGCTGAGTGGTTTTGTTTA